>CM057810.1:23793011-23825511 GCA_030067965.1 Latrodectus elegans | reverse complement strand
GTATTCTTTTATTCTACAATCATACTCTAAATTAAGTGATTACAATTCTTATAAAAAGTATTCTAATAATTTGAAACAATAAATATATGCTGGTAATCTAGAATTATGAATATTTAATAATGAAAAAAAATTAAAAACATTTTTACAATCCATCAAATCAGAAAGTGAGATTCTTACATTTTGTCACATATTTTTGTTGGGTATTCATTACCTAGCTGACAGCAGAATAGTTAGTGCTTAAGGCTTCAATTCAAAAGCCCATGGATTTGATATTCATTTCGACATCATTGTTTGCAGGAATTTAGAATCCGATTTCAGCTCTAGGTACTTCTGTCAATTAATTCTCGTATGAAACAAGTAACTAATTAACCAAAATACTTGTAAATGTATATTATGCATTTACTAGTATTTTGGTTATTTTTAGTTTTAATTATTACTAACAATATACATATAAATGTATATTGTGAATTATAACTAAACTTCTGCTGAGAAATTTAATATCTGTTGAGAAGATAAACATAATTTATATTTATTGGGAAAGGTCTTATTTGCATCATTTTATTAGTTTAGGCTATATTTTAAATGTAAATTTTTGCCACTTATTATACAATGATATTAAAAACAATACGCAGTTTTATACAACAAATAAAAATCATTTTAGTTGATTTTTATATGTTAGTACGTTGAATATAATATCCTTTTACTATTGCGTCTTGATTATGTTACATTCTTAAAAATTATGTAAACAAATTAAGTTCCGAATATGTTCACTTATCTCTTATAAGGGAGAATCAAATAAAGAATTTTTAATCCTCATATCTGTGTCTTGAATACAATGTGAAAATATGTTTGACTTTTTCATTCAAATAAGGAAAATCAATATTAGTACCAATCTTTTGGATTCGATAATGAATTAAATTTATTACTAATTACTCAATTATTTAAGTACAATTTTTCATGGATTGCAATTATTATGCATACATTAATTTTACTTCGTTTAAATTTAAAGTAACTGCAATAAAACATAACATGATTTACTAAACTTCAGAATGATTTAATGAAAGTGTGGCATTTAAAATTAAAATATGTAAAAATTAATTTCAAATATGCATTTACTAAAAAAGTTTAAATCTGAGGATAAGACTTTCTATCTATATCAATCTAGAAGAAAATATTTTTGAAACTTTTTTATTTCATTATAAGAAATTAAAAATTATCGTAAATTTAAAAAGAAAAATTCTAAAGGCTCATTTACCATAATTATATTTATTTTTCTAAAATATTTCAGGTCAAATCTAAAAATATCTTTATTTATTCTTTTAAGACAATTTTTTTTGTATTCACGTTTTTATTTCATTTTTACTAATATAAAATAAGAATTATAGAAATTTTGTTTGCTATCGTGTTATTAATAAGCTGCTTAATTACTATCTGATATTTATCAATAATTTCTTAAGCTCCAGTTTATAACATATAATGTAATTTTTATTCGGTGTCAATTAACAGAAAACGAATTCGTCTCTAAACGAGTTTTTCCCTAATCGCTTCCTTTTCCTCTTTCAGAAAAGAAAACAAATTCAAAGACCAAGGAGAATCGTTAAAGAAACAAAATCGAAACCATTTGCAGAGAGAATCGAAAGAAGATTCTAATAGAATTATTGTCGTTAATGGATCGGGAATTAGCCTAGGAAAACATCAATGGTATCCAATTCGAAGACCAAATCATCAGATAATCATGCCTAGTGGTTACTTCGTTTTTCGCAGGAAATTAGATCACCCCATTTCTCAGAATATACCTGTAAACAGAAGAAATGACACTCATATTACTCTTGAAGGAAATGTTTCATTCGCTTTGTTTTCTACGCCATCAATGGAAGTACAAAGCGCAACATTAAATGTAATTTGGAGCAGCAGGTTTACAGAAGAGTTTGAGTCATTCAAAAAATTGAAACCATTAGTAAAGCTAATTGGCATTTGCTCTGTAATGGTCAGCGCAGTTTTTTTGCTGATTACATTCATAATTCAAATAACACTGCATTGTGGATATCCAACTCATTTGAAACTTCTGAATAAATGATAAAGTTTTTAACTTGATCCCTTCATTTCTTATAGTTTGTATTACATATTAGATTATAGTTTTCATTAAAGTTATTTATTTAATGAGAGAAATTATTTTTATTTCAAACTTGTTATGCATTTTAGATCTACTACGCATTGAAATAAACAGGAATTATTTTTATTTAAAATACGATGAATATTTTCCAGATTTTATTTTTTTTAAATTTTTCGATAATTGCTTTATAATTTTTATAAAATCCTTAATTATGATAAGGAAAGTAAAACATAAGTGGAAATAATTTGTAATAAAATTATTGTATCGAAACATTTTCATATTTCTCGATCTTACATTGTTAAGGAAACTTTCAAATTTCTAGATTTATAAACATTACATCTCCATAATTTAATTTAATGAAATTAAATCACTATTTTTTATAAATATTTTTTAAATTAAAATAAGTAAATATTAAAAATGCAATTGAACAATTTTCTAGAATTGTTCAATTTAAGAAAGTTTCCTATAGAATGTTTATGAGAGTAATTTTCAATATTTTAAGCATTCTTTAAAGTTATAAAATATGTTTAAAATATTATAAAAAATATTTTTTTCTAATGTCAGGCACTTGGGGGGGAGGGTGAACCCTATGCGACAACTAGGCCAGAAATTGCTACTCATTTCTCATTACCCAGCGGGCACCTTGTGAACAAAGTCACGGAGGGTAGTACCGTTGCCCGCGCCATACTACCACAAACCATTTTATAAAGTGGGCCACATTCATACATCATCACAGAAGAAAGGACAGAGAAACACGGAGAGAACAGAGAAAGAAAGTAATATCCATACCTAACCGGGATTTAAACCCGGGACCCACAGCTCAGGAGACAGGAACGCTTACCTCTCAGCCATCAGTCGGCTTGATAAGAATTGCAGTGGCATTGAATTTCTGAGATAGTCATTTCTAATATTTAATAAGTGGGTAAAGTAAGAGATATACCATAGTTTATCATCAAATTATATTGAAGAACACTTTAGAATGATTTTATTCATTATAAAAGCTTTTAATCTTGTGTTAATATATAATTTTCTCATTTATTAATTAAATTTTGGAGGCCTAAAATTAAAAGAATAAACCCTTCGACATCCTAATTTAAAATTCTGACTATATACCTTAATTTTAAATATTATTCATGTTTTTCCTTTTGTAATATCTTTTATAATTTTTTAGAGCTAATAAAAATATCACGTTTGATTTAGAATTGTAATCACATTTAATGTTTAATTGGAAGGTATTGGATTTTCCTATAAAAATTAAATTTTTTATCTTTAAGTTTTATTTGCTTTTGATCAAATCAATATTTATTGCATTCTGGAAATTAATTTTATTTTTTAAGCAAAAATTATGTTAAAAGATAACGTATACAATTTAAAACAAATTAGAAAAATAGAAAATTTTGACAGGACAATTTTTATATATGAAACTCTTGTTCAAAGAAAAAAAAAACTAAATTCTTCAAACCATACGCATTTATCTGAATATATACATATTTTGATTGCAATTCCTACTTTTATTTTCAAAATTTGTTTCTTTGATGACATATAATAATTTTACTTTATTGCGTGATAATTTAGAAAAATGGCAAGAAGCAGATTAAATTATTACAATTTAAATCTAACTTATAGTCAGATATTTAATTTAATTGTATATTTAGGGTAAAAAAAATATAACCAGAATGATCAGAAGGTTTGAAATTAAGTTACAAAATATAAATGCATATGAAAATGATGGAATAATGATATGACAGAGTATATAACTTTTTATATACCTAAAAGAGTATTTATTATACACGTAAATATTAAAAAATTAAGGAATATTTACTTAATCAGATATTTAGTTCCATTAATAATCAGGTAATTTTGTACAAAAATGTAATTTCATGTCATTGTAAGAATATAATATTTTTAAAAATCTTTATCTTTTATTATGTAACTGCATAATAGCAATAAGCGTAATGATTTAAATCACCTTTGTGACGGATTAAGAAATGATAACGATTTTTTCAGTGAAATTTTAAAAGCAAAAACTGTTAAATCCTTACAAGATTTTTTCATTCTTCTTAACCTGAACAACTTTTAGGTTAGTAATTTTATTAATAATGATAATAATTATTAAAGAATCAAAACCTCTTGATTAAGACTTCAAAATAAGTTAATTGTCATGGTAAGTTAATTTTAAAAATTTTAAATAATAATTTGTTTATTCTAAATAATAGGTAGATAACATATGTTGCATCAGATTTGTAAGGAATAACTTATATAAGATTGAAATTTTAATTAAAATTACTCCATTAAAATTTAAAAATGGTTGTATTTTATTTTTTAGAATAACTATTTATGATTTGAAACTTATGTTTTAAAATAATTTATAGTTGATTTTTATAGACTTATCTAAATACTATACCTTTAAAAAGCCCTACAGCTAATTATAAATTCACAAATGCTAATTATTTATATTAAATTTTAAATTTAAGTTTTTTACTATTCACTCCTTTTTTATTTTATTGAAACCATTGTATTAAAAAAGTAATTTATTAATGAGGATAAAAGTAATAAAATGCTTGCATCTGTGAAAATTTTTACTTAATCATGAAGAATAAATAAAAAGAAAATTATCTTATTCATATTACAAAAATCATAATCTTTATTTATTAAAATTATAATTTTCTTCTTTACTTTTTAATGTTTTTTCAAATATAAATATAAATAAATATAAAAATCAAATAAAAAATAAATATAAATGAACAATAATGAAATAAATATAAAAATAATACAAAAATAAATATAAAAAATTGAAATAAACTGAAATAAATATAAAAATCTGATAATATATATTTATATTTAAAAGATAACTTATTAATAATTGGTTAGTATTATATAAAAAAAGTATATTATTTGCCAAATAAAATTAATAACTATTTTAAAACGGAAATAATTTAAAACTCATCAAACGTCTTCAGTTATGTGTTTTTTTTTGATTAAAGTAGTTTATTGATTCGAGAATATATAAAAAAAGAGAGGGAAAATATATCGCATTTCTTAAATCATGTGCTGTAAATTTGTTTTCTTATTTTAAAATTTTTGAAACACATTTGCAGCTTTATAAAACAAATAACTGACTTGTATGCAGTTAAAAATAAACTTGTCAGTTGATGTAAAACCTTTCTCTAAGCTTTGGAGTTGATCTTGAGTGACGAGCAATATTACCACTAAAAGAAGTGAGGGAAAACGTTACAAGACTCAGTTCTTTAGAAAATAAGATGATATCAGCTCTTCTTCTGTATCTTATAACAAGATTTACTCGGACCAAATCTAACATTTTATGGTTTCATCTTCAATACGATGCGATTTTCTGAAAGCTTCTGGATCTTCACAATTACCCATCCTTTCTTCGAGAACAGCAGATGAGGACTGTCGGGGACTTTTATTCCTTTTTTTTTTCCAAATATTTTCCGACTGATTCAAGATTCTAGCCGACGCTGAGACAGAAAATAAGAATTCTTACGATATTCACGGACTGAATCAAATTCCAAAAGGAATTGTAACTATGATTTGGAATGTGTTGTTTTTTTTTTAAAAAATCTTTTTCTAATATAGAACAAATTTAGTTTGGTTTAAGCAGTTTCTATTTTTTTTCTATTAGAAAACACAATTTTATTATTTTGATGTATAATAAAATTCCTTTTTAGTTTATCTTTTAAAAAACTGTATGCCTAATTAGAAATACAAAAAGAATAAAGAATATTAAATCAAAACAACTTTCTATTAAAGCATTGTTATGTTCTTGTTTTTTCCAATTAATAAAACTAAATAAGCATACAATTTAGAAAAAAAATGATAGATTCAAAATTTTCAGATATTTTTAAATTAAATTAGACAAAATGATATGAATGTTTACAAATACTCCCTTTTGAAATTATATTATTAAACAGATGTAGACTTTAGAAGTGCAGTGAAGTGAAGAAATCATTTGTATGCCTATTTAAAGATGAATTTCCTTCTGGGTTAAACTTAAAAGAAGTTTTTTATTATTTATGTTATCTTAATATTTAAAAAATTTCTCTTTTATCTTTTTTTCCCTGTATATTCAAAAATAACCTTTCTATACAAATATGTACTGATTTATTAAATTTACTTTTAAAAACCTTTGTGAAACTTAATACGTTGTACTAAATTAAATACCATAAAATAAAAATAACCAGACTAATAAAAGATAAAAATTATAAACAGTTTTTATTTTTAATTATTTTAGTTTTCTTATTTTTAAGTATCAAAAACAATTATAAAATGGAAATTATTTTTAATTAGTACATATACATTTAATTATTATATTTATAAATATACTTTCAGTTGGAATTTATGATTTCGTTTTTAAAATTATATTGTAGTCATTTATTTTTAGTTGTCGAGATAATTTAAAAAACGAATATGTCAAATATAAATTTACAAATCAAACCAAAATATTTATCTAATAACTAAATTTTCAAATAAAAACAACGTGAATTGTTTTTATATCTTGACTACTTTTAGTAAAATAATTTTTATAATAAATATTTTTAATTCATTTTGCTTAAAGATTATTTCCAAAGATACAAATTTTAACGAAGTATAATTTTTTAACTAACGTAGTATAATTAATTTAATATAATTTAAAACATAGAAAACAAATAGAAGTGAATAATTTGTATATATTCCGGTTTAGTGACATAATTAATTTAGTGAAACTTTTTCATAAAATAAATCGATTTTAGAAATGACGCACAATATGAGTATTTATAATATTCTTCTTATTTTTGAGTTTGCATAGATGTATATTATATAATTTTAGAATATTTTTACGGAATTAAGCCAGAAATGTTTTTCACATGTTTATTGGCTCCATCTAGATGTCATAATAACTAATTAATAATTAGAAACAGATTTATCATTTTAGGATTTTTAGTTACTTACAGTTTTCCAAACAAAAATAATTGATTTGAAACTAATATTTTTTATATTCTTTGCGATAAATTATTTGTAGCATTAAAAATATTTTTTATATCATTCTTTTCTAATTTTCTTTGATTATTTATACATAGACACTAAAAATTAAATATAATTTTTTTCTGTAAGTAAAATCTTTTGTAAAATTTCATCAATGAAACAATTTAAAGAAATCATTTGTATGAGGATTATTATAACAATATTGAAAAAAAAGTATTTTTCAGCATACAAATTTATCATTTATGTATATGAATCAATTTAGAAAAATGTTTTACAATGGCGCTTTTAATTAAATAATATATTCTACCAGCATGTTACATTTTCTATTTTTCAGAAAACATTTTATGATTTACGTTATAGGAGCAAACGTATAAAATTTGCATATAATTTCCACTTTGCATCATGCAATTATGATTCATTTCATAATTTCTGAAATAGATTACACCGTTAGTCATGTGGTTTCTGCTTTACAAAGCTTCACGAAATCCAAGTTCTCAATAGCAATCATGCATAAACAATCTAGTTAAAACCCACTGTAAAATTCACGGTATCCTATCCACCAAATGCTAGGTGCAGCATGTTATCATAAGCGACTCCCTCAAATAACCTTACACACCGCGTTATTAATTAACCACTCATATAATTAACCCAGTAGCATACATCATCGCCGACTACCATACCACTTGGTAATAATTTATGCCCCTGGAACATTGACATTTTCTGGACATTTCAACATTTATTTAATTTACTGCTCACGCTAGCGGTAAAAGAAAAGAGGTGGAGTAGTTTGTAAGAGCGCCAAATTGCCTTATTTGCGGAAAGTTGATTTATTTTAAACTTAACTTTTCAAATTGATTAATTTTTGGCAGGCTTTTAGCTGGAGGTTCCTTTTATCATTTTTCACATGGATGGGTAAATTGCTCCCTGAAAGTGTTTGGTTTTGATAGATTCGCGACCACATTTTATTCCATTTTAATTAGAGAAAAAACTACGCTAGTGCTTATAGTTAATGCTTCCGAGTGAAGCGAAATGGAAAAAGTTATGAATTAAGTTGGAAATAAATTTTAAATATTTTTTCAAGTTTCGTGTTCCACTTTAAAGTTTTATTCATTAAGAAAGCGGGGAGTTAAATTTAACATTAAATAAATTTCTGCCTTTCCTATTTAAAAGTTAGTTTTGTGAAGATTATCAGAATAAATATATTAAAATGAATATTAAAAATGATTTTTTGTGTAAAAATGTTGTTGAAAACACTGAAAATTTCAAATCTGTATTTACTATACTAAGAGTTTAACATATTTACAATTAGTCAATAATTTATTGTTGGATTAGAAAGAATTAAAGCTCACTATGTGCAAACATTTTATTGATACATAAACATCTTCCACAGTAACGCATTGAGAATATGACGGAAGTTCTTGAATTTCTAATACCTAAGCAACAAATAAAACGTACCAGGAATTCTAACCAATGTAAATCCTGATCAGTCGGTTAAAGTTACTGCTTTTACGGCGCTACTTCCCTACCGTGACAAAACATCATTTTTATTGGAAGGAACAAAAAATTGACCGGAAATTTGCTTAAGAAGTAGATTATTGGAAAGCTATCAATTTTAAAAGTCACAAGAAAAAAATCTAATTTTTTCTGTGGGATTTTTGAAAACTTATATTTATGATTACTTTGCAAATGCCTTTAATTCCCAATATTTAAAACTATACATTTTACAATTAATAGAGTTTTTTAACTTTAAAGTAATGCACAGAAATTTTATTTTTTGTGACACATTTCTTGATATAACGATTAAATAAATTAAAATTAGATATTTTAATGTTATAACAACACAATAAATACAAAATAAAAAGTGTAAATTCAAATTTCCTTCAAATTGATTATGAACACAATTATTTAGTTATGATTAGGTTTTTATCCGACAAACTAGATAACGTTGTTTGTCTGTTTTAATGTGAATTCTGTCTTTAAAGTTAATTATTAAAACTATTACATCTGCATTAAATATTTTAGGAAATTTACTATTTTAATTTTGTAAAATGATAAAATTAAAAACGCTACAAAGCTCAGTACAAGAAATATTTTATCCATTGCTTAAACACTTATTAATAAAGAAATACAATGTAGATAAAAAAAATCATAAAAAATGATGAGTTACTATTAAAGCATTTAAATACATAATGTTTTTGTAGACCTAATTTAACATTTTATATTCATTACACAAGTTTCAATTTTATTATAAATTAAAATTGCTTGTATTTATTTATAAATGATTTAATTGAAATCAATAGATTTTATGTCATAGACATAGACTTAAATGTAAAATAAAATTCTAAAATTTTAAAACTATTTTTGGAAAAATATAAGACTTTATGTTTAGTTATTTTTATTTATAGATTGCCTATTTTTATTTTTTTGGTAGATATAAATTATTAAATTTAACTATCTTCAAGCTTTGAGGGAAAAATGATGCACTCTTAAAATTTCAATAGGTTATTCTAACAGTATAAAGTATTTTCGACCACCTGTACAAATTATTAAAATTTTCAAGGCCAAGGAAATTAACGGAAGCTACAATAAGCTTCTGAAACTCAATTAATAATGAAAGAAAAAAGACTTTATTTTCAAGAATTGCCATTCACCTTTCGTCAGTTCGATATATTTCTTATTTGGAAGTACAACGAACCGTGTTCTTGCCAAATTCTTTTAGACTGCACTTTATGTGGTTACTTTAATCGTACTCATTAATATGGATTCTTGTTGGTGTCTGATTTCTAAAGAATCAGAAAATTGTTTACTCTCCATAACAAATGATTTGTAAAGATGTTTTGAGATGATGGTTCTTACATTAGATTTGAAAACAGAATAAAAATTCTAAAAATGTCAAATTTAAATAAATTTGGAAATTTGAATTCTTCTATGCGTCATTGACATCATGTTCCGTTATCCATCATCTGAACTTGAATCGCCAACGATATTCTTGATAGACTTTAAATTCACATCACATTAAAATTGATGAATCCCTCTGCAAGCACAAGGCAGATGAGCACAAAGTTCGTATATGAAGGAGGCTAAACCAAGTTCCAAATCAACTTCTTTTATAGTATTATGTTCTCGGTTTGATGCGTAGAATGCCATTTTATGGAGGCAAATTGTATGTTAGTTTTTTACCTACACAACTTTAAGAACCTAACGTTGTATTGAGAAGACTTTGTGGACTGTGGAAAACTACTTGAAGGTAGTACAAGGAGCTTCAAATTAATTTACTAAAATCCATTCCCTTTGCTTATCTATGGAGTTCCTCCACTTTTTCTAAATTGATAATTCACCTGAATTGGCAAAATATGGCTTCCAACGTTCTCTAAAATATCAAAGGCTACAAGTACTTCAAAATATTAAAGACTACCTGAGACGCTTGATTGTTTCTTATTATTAAGTATTGCGAAAGTAGAGATGTTTCCACCTAAATAATCAATCATATAATTTTAATAACAATAAAAATAACGTCTTAGCCATTTTTAACAATTTACTTCTTGAGGAAAAAAAACAACAACAATATATTTGTCTCATGTACTATTTTCGGACATTAATCCTGTTAGTTATGAAATGAGTCAGTACTTTTAACTAATGCATTGTACAGTAAAAAATAATTTTTTCGTAATTCTGCTTTTACTTCATCACAATTATTCCTAATATATATTGATTATTAATTTCAATTTTTAATTAACGACACATACAATATTCTGATTTAGATTTTGAAAAAGTAGTTAATTCATTCTTAATGAGTGCATCTTTAACGAGAACAAAAAAAAAAAATTAATCAATGTTTGTTGACGTGCTAATTTTATAAATACCCATTAAGATTTCTAAGCAATTAAAAAGAAATTTTAAAATTTTTGACTAATAATGAAGAAGGCTCAAAAGTATCTTTGCCTAATATGATAGTTGAATAATTTAAAAATAATAAATCTTTACTTAAAAAATAAGTGTATATTTTTATACATGTAAGCATTAAAAAGGGGATGAGAAATGTATTAACCTGAAATTTTAAGAAAAATTTCATTAAAAAGGAATTACTATCCACAATTACATTATTATAAAAATAATCCTTATATTTAATGTTCACCCATTCTCAATTTCCCATGACATAAGTTACCATCACTTCTGCCGCGTAAGGGGCAGAAGTGATGAAGTTTATAACTTTTCAGTACTATAAAGTACTGAAAAGTTAAAAATTTTTAAGAACATATGTAAATCTACAAACAGCTTTTTTACATTTTTTAAAGCATTTTTTTTTGTATTTACATCATTATATCACTTCCACTCATATAGAATAAGAATAATAGAAATTTTATTTGCTATCGTGTTATTAATAAGCTGGTTAATTACTGTCTAACATTCACCAATAATTTCTTACAGCTCCAGTTTATAACATATAACTAGAAGTGCTTACTCGGGAATTATAATTGGGTATAGAATGCAAAATAATTTTTATATTACATGTATGTTATTCTAACACTATGTTTATAAAAGTAATTTAAACTTTTTATTTTATTCTTGGTTATATTATATATTATAGTAACGTGATAAATTTTAAAGATATCTTGGGTAAGCATGTTCTTTGAAAAGTTGTAAACTCAAATTAATAATTTACCCATTTAAATTTACATTTTGATTCCAAATAACTACACCAAAAGTGCATTAAGACATCTTAAAAGCTTTAAAAGAATAATTCATATACAGTTCTAGAATCAAATCCAATATTAATAAATTTCCCATGTTCTCCCTTAGATAATAATATGATTGTAACTTTCTTGAAAGTTTTCAAAGCAAGATATTAACTATTTTTAAACTCAAGATGTTTAGAATAATTTACCTTGATAATTTTTTAAAAAAGAGTTTAAAGCATAAATACTAAAAAAATACTGAATTTCCTTAAAAATTGCTTTTTGCAGTGCCAACATATTTGATTTCTATTGAAGTATTCGCAATTATTATTTTAAATCTAGTGTCCTATGTTAAAGAATAATTTCTGTGTCACATCAATAATTGAATTTAGTATTTAACGGGGATAAAGCTAAAGATCACACACTATTGGCATATTATTTGAGTCATATTAAGGAGAATACCATCGAGTAATTAGAGATTTTATTCTTCTCAAAGATAGGGAATAACTAAATAACTATCTGTTTACACCGAATAATACCACTAAACTAAAAGTTAGGTATTACTACTTCTATATTCATATAAAAATCCAATTTTTTCTCTTCAGATGAAATTTGACTAACGTATATACCTAATAAATTTAAACAAGTAAAATTAATTTATTATATATTATTCCCTCAAAAACTTATTCGAATACTCCTTTTTATTTTCTATAAATATAAAATTTCAATAAGATAGTTAATCTATAATTTAATTTCACCTAAAACACTTGTTCTAATTTAAAAACACAAACAAACGAGAATTCACAAATATGAATCCCAAATCAAATTACTTTCGTTTATATGATTGATATTTACAAACAAGTATTTTCCATTAATTTCCTTTTCTAATGGTTAAATCGGGATCTATAGCACCTTACCACCATAGCTTTCAAGTAATTACAACAACTCTACTAAATCCAATTGAATTTAAGAGTCTTACAGTCTGAATGAAAATTAACTCTCATGAGCTTAAAGAGAATATTGGCGTGATTAAAACCAGCCAACTGGCGAGTAAAAGTGGGTAAAGCGCTTCTCCATGTCATCTGGGGAGTATATGCAATGAATTTCACTAGATAATCTCTTTATATTTTGAAACAAGCTCATTAGATCTGGATTTAATTTTCTCTCGGATGACAAAAAAGCAGCCTGAAAAGCAGAACTTTTTTCCCTAAGTGGAATCATTTGAATTTAATTCTTTGAAATTATTTCGTTTCGCTCTTTATATTGATCATTACGCAGTACTTTTAGTTCATCGAGAACTCTCTTTCTTCTATAATGTGATTATTTTTAGAAAGAAGTGAATAAATTTAGAAAGTATGGAATACCAGAAACAGAAATAGTTTATTTCAAGTTTAACCATTAAGAAATTAAGAAATATACGAAACCGTTAAGAAATATATCTCTCTTTTTAATCATCCAATATAAAATAGTATATAAGAAAAAAATTTCTTTAGATTTATATTGGAAGTTATTATTTAAGAAATGTTTTACTTTAACTATAATAATAATGCAATTATAAGCAAAATAGTATTCAAAATATTATTTAACAAATATCGAACAAATTTCCCCCTAACTTGCAGGAAATTCTTGAAGCAGAAATGTTATTTTATATAGTTTAAATCTTATATCTCAGCAATTAAATTTCATTTTAAAATCAAGACGTGTTTAAACATAAGACTTCATATGTTTATTTGAAACCACCTTTTAAAAATTTCCTTATCTTTTAAGAGTTAAAAACTTGCAATTAATTTCCTAAATAATTTCTTTGTATTATTAATTTTAAAATTCATTAAATTATTTTTATTCCTGCAATTTTTAGAAAGCCGCATAAATTTCATATAAAAATAAACTTAGTTCTGTTGAAATTACTATTTATAATCCATCCTAAAAGAAATATTTATTTCTAAACAGTGTGAAATAAATTGCTTATTTTATTCACTTTTATTATTTTCTGTAACAAATGACATTAAAAATTTTGTACTTAGAAAAGATTTTTATATTTGCTTTTAAAACTGTTCCATATAGTATAGAAATTCCAATAGTTTTGAAAGTTTATTAGATCTTTAAACAATTGAAATTTAAAATTCCCGTCTTTTAGAATTGAATTTTCATTTAAATTTCTTCTATATATAGACATTTTCAGTGATTTTGTTGGTTTGTTAAATTTTCTAACAATCGTACATTAAATCTGCATAGAGATAAAAATACAAATACTTAACATAATGATATGTTATTAAAAATGTATAACTTTTAATGTGATTTTATTAATAAAATTTATTTTAAATTATTAGTATTTGTTCGAATTGGATACACTGTCATTAAATTTTTTAAGATCAGATTCCCTAAATATATAAACATAAAATCAAGGAGTAATAGCTTGAATAATAATGTAGAAATGCTATTGTGATTCATATTTTTTTTGTTGCTTTATAATGATTAGATAAGTTCTTTTTAAAAGGAAAACTCATTAACACTAGAAAAAATTAAGAGTTTTGAAAGAGTAAAAGTAAAAACGCAGATAAAAGCAGAAATAATTTAATTCACTCCTTCTAAAAATGAAAATAAAAAAAGAAATCGGGAGTGAAAAAAATTGCAAAATTCATCTTCTTTTGAAGTCAATAAGACAAATCAAGCTTTAAAAAATTTCACGCCGCTCTAAAGTGAAGAAAAATAAAATGTTTGTACATACTTTATTTTTTTTTATGTTCGTTTCTTTTCCTCCTTTTCGTCTCACTGAATTCTTCTGATATCACATTTCTCACCAGGTTCCAGTTAGTATGAAGGAGGGTTCTTGAAACAATAAATAAAAAAGGAGATGGTTCTTTTGAACTTATAATTTTTATTAAATATTTCCTTATCGGACAGTACTAAAAGCGTGTGATAGATTCATTCAGCTTTGTAAGTGTAAAAAAAAATAAGATTTGGTAATGGAGAGAGATTTTAAAGTGGTTTATTTCCTTTTAACAATAAATACTATGTAATTTATGGAGTATTTTATTTTATAAAAAAGGCATTTTCAACATTAAAAATATTCAATTTTAGTGAGAAAAAACAAAAGAGCATAAACTATAATTTTATGAGTTTAAATAATTAATAAATATGTTATATATATATATATATATATATATATATATATATGTATGTATATACTCGTATATATTATATATATATATGTGTGTGCGTATACATATATATATGTATATATGTATATATACGTATATATACATATATATATGTATATATATATGTATACACACATATATATATAATATATACGAGTATATACATACATATATATATATATATATATATATATATATATATATATATATATATATATATATATATATATATATATATATATATATATATATATATATATATATATATATATGGTTTTGAACATTTCTTAATAAACGCAAATCTATTTCAAAACAATAAAATAAACGACTGATTGGTTGCCATATTATTAGACAAATCTAATCTTTCAATATGAAAAATCTATTTTCTTTTTTGCAAAATTTGTTGACAATGTAATTAAAATGTAAAAAGTATTTAATAAAAATAATCAAAACAAAGGCAAGTATTTACAACATTGCCTTTAAAGGAATAACTGATGACAAAGTAGTTGTTAAACCAAAACAAATTCTTAGAAGATATGTTTTTTAGTATAGGTCATTTTATTGTCGATATGTATTCTCTTCTAAAAATAAAACGTTAAATAAAATGAAGGAATCAATAAATCTAAAGATAAAGGCCATCTCGTATTTGTCAGAGTTATTTAAAAACAACAGCACTTTAGAAAATTTAAAGTGTTGTCTTGATAGAAGCGCTGGAATACTTCAAAAGCAGACTGAGCAATTGTCGAAGATTTCAACATGGCGCCAAACAGCATTACCCAAATTATATTTGGGCACTTTGGGAAAGGGAAATATACGTTAACCCTAAATCATTCCTTGACTGTTGTATATTAAATTTCAGTGATGATTTAGAATATAGTTCTATGTGATATTAATTCTAAATTATTGAGTGCCCATTGTAATGAAATTCAACGATACTCGTTATAATAAGCCTGAGCTTTTTCCACACATATAAAAATATGAACTTCACCGCTTTCGACAGATTTAAGAATTTGTTAGCGACATATTGTTAAAAATAATAAACAATTTCCATTATGGAAGCTTAGAGTTTCTTAATTGTTTCTTACCAAAGATGTATATTTAAAGCAAAACCTATAAAATCTGTAATGATTTATTATCACTTTTTAATATAAGGATAATGATTGTTATATATTTGAATTCAGATTTTTAATTACATTTTAACAATCAAATTTCAAGGACATTATTTTTAGTAACATTAAAAATAAATCGTTAGCTTTGTTTGTTTTACTCTTAAAGATAATAATAAAAATTTATTTTATTTGCTCTTAAAAGAAGAATTTATATCATTTTCCTCGTTATAATTGAGTTATATACATATGAAATTTTTTTTAAAATAAACAATGCCAAAGTACTACTATTGATTATAGTACAATACTATATTATAATAGAAACAATTTTAAATAGATGTAACATGTTTAATTGTACTTTGCAAGCATTAAAATATAATAAAAGCTACCAGGCTTCTTCTGAACAAAATATATTATCTGGTAGTAAATTATAATTTTATTAAAGTTTGAAAAGTTTTGGACTTTTTTTAAAGCGTAAAATGTCGGGCTTCCCAGATTTTCAAAGAGACCAAATTCTAGGAACCAGTATAGCTGGAGCACAAGCTTGATTCAAACACCCTAGTTTTTATGGTTTTCTAGCGGTATGATGTCTACATACACAGACCTTGTCAAGATGAGATCGGCCAAATAAAATAATGAACTGGGAGAGAGGTTCAGTAAAAGAAGCAGATGGATATTGAAATGTCTTCTGGTGTCTAAAAAGGAAAGAACCGAATTGAAGTGAGTGTAAATTTCAAATGGTGTCTGGATTCCTCTATATCAATGATTGCAGTTTGAAGGCATTTTCATACTCAAAACATTTATGGCGATTCTCAAATCATTATCAGATGTTAACGCCAAAAATCGTCTACAGTGGTGTCGTACTCACAAAACTGGTCAAATAATAAGAAGAAAAAAGTAATCCAGTAAGAGTATTTTACACTTTTCCTTACCAAAGTATAGGTGCATGTTTGGAGGTGCCTACAGTAGCTTCTGATCACTATTGTTTCCTTCCAACGATCAAACATGGAGTGGGCGAATCATTATATGGACAGTTTTGTTGTTGTTTTCTGCTGGACTAATCGGAATTTCGAAGGAAAGGACCTCTTAATAGAATGATAGGGAAATTTTAGTCGAACAGGGGATCTATCCTATAAGGCAAATTTTGTTACTTGCAGAAGAGGGTATTTATAGGATTATAATACGCCTATCTATACAGTGGGACTTGTACAATTATAGTTTGAACAAAGGGATGAAGTTAATAACTGTCTTGGCACACGCTCAGTCGTCAGTCCTCAATATGATTCAGCCATTATGTACAATTTTAAAGCATTCAGTACGTAATCGATATCCTTTACTGGCAAATCTCACTGAACTTCTATGTCTCCACATAAAAAATTGGTGCAAAATTCTTTTGAATACTATTCACCACTTATGTGAAACGATTCCTAAGCGAGTTCAAGCTGTATCATGTGCCAAAGATGATCTTACATGTGATACTAATAAAGTATTCTGCATAAATTTAAGGTTTTTATAAATTTTTTTGATTACAATTTGTATATGTATATCAATAAACAAAAGTAAGAAATTTATAACTTTTGGATGTTTACTAAAAATTTTGGTAAATGCAATCAGCAACAAAATATTCTAAGGTTTTATAAAAATGTAATTTTTAATCATTTTTTTTAAAATAACGGTGGGCATTTGGATGACAAACCCTTCGCTACAGGAAGGCTGGAATCTGCTACTCATTCGTCGTTACCCAGTAAGGACATGTGAACCAAGTCACGGAAGAGAATAGCATTGCACATGCCATACCACCACAAACCTGTGTATAGGGTGGGCCACATTCATACATCATCTCAGAAGAAAGGACAGAGAAATACAGAGAGAAAGTAGCATCCATGCCCGAACCAGGATTCAAACCCGAGACCAACAATTCAAGAGTCAGGAGCTCTAACCACTCAGTTATCGGTGGGCTATTTTTTTTTATTCAACTACGTAATTACTATTAACTATAAAAAGTAAAATATATCTTATTTAGATAGCAACTATTTTTCCAAAAAATGCATTAATTTAATACAAAAATATAGAGTTTGGTTTTATTTTTTTTATAATTTTTAAATTAATTTCAAAATTTAAAAATAAATAAGAGAATACTTAAAAATTAAATTGCATTCAAATGAAATTGTAACACGTTGAGAGTAAGAGGTCAATGTAAAATGACAATATAGAAATTTACATTATTTCAAATGAAATAGTTTACCCGGTAGTTGTTTAAAAAATTCATGCTTGAACGTAAGAATAAATTTCACAGTAATACAGTAATATGAGAGATTCGTGGTAGCCAGTTCCTATCAGTAAGCTTAAGCCAGTAATGGCAAGCTCTTAAGAATGTCTGTGGAAGGTAATCTAAGCATTGAGTAGGAAATTATTAGAGATTTATGGGTTTAATTAACAATTTAGAATAACTGATTTCGCATCAAGTAAGTGTTGGTTGCAAAGGACAATAAATCTTTAAAAATTATGTTCATGATTAATGTAAGTTTTTATATAGTTTATGAAAGAATATAACATCCAGTATAACACAGTTGATATTTTCTCTTGAGGTACTAAAGAGAAACTGTTGTTGACATGTAACAAATGTATATGACTTACAAGTGTTATATATGTATGACAATGTTCATTTGTGAGTAGTTCCTATATATTCGACTCCTTTGGCATAAGACTTGGTTAGAAGTGAGCACATCAACAAATCTACTAGAAGGCTGTTCAACGGTAGATTACGAGGCAGTGTAATGGAGGTTTTTTGTAAAACACTTCAATATTAAATAATTTTTGACTTTTGGGAGAACTTTTAATGCAAGGTAAAGTGATATTCGTATTTAGTGGAACTGGATCTGTAAGGCAAGTACCATTAGTCTTCCAGTAAAAAGTAACTGAAAGTTCCAAAATTCCTGTGATACGGGAAAATCTACGCTGTTTATAAAAATTCTTCCGGAAAGCAACTATTTCTTGTAGATATTAAAAACCTTACATCAACTACCAAATCTTCATAAATTTAGAAGCCTTCAAAAATTAGGTTGTATACTCAGTGGTATAACCAGGTTGTTTACCACTCATTATGATAAACATGTATATAAAATTTGTTTCTTCACTTAGCAATGGCTAGAATCAAACTCAGGACCTGCTACTCACATGAAGGTTTTTAAACAAAAAGCATTTAGTGTTTAAGATTATATTATCGAATTAAATTTACAATAGAATATTTGAAAGAGAATGAAAAAATTTTATTTTTAACGTCCTTTAGAATTTTTTTTTCACACAAGTTAATGAAACAACCATACTCTAAGGTTAAATACTAAGCAGGTAAAACAAAAGTTAAAATTTTTTCATATTTTCATCATTATTTCGTGTATTAATAATTTGAGAAATTTATAATTAGCAAGGAATTAACTAATTTCAATATACACAAATTATGAAAATTTCTTGGTTAATTAATATTTCTATAATAAACATTAAAAACACCATAAAATTACTATTTATCTTAACAATCCTATTTTCACTTAATTTATTTCATTTGTAATACTATTACAAGCAAGGTGACAATGTACAAAATGAAATAAATCTACAATATATTGTCTTTGATTGTTCACTTACATATATTGGTAACACAGGTTGGTCTTTGAGTCAATTTTTGACCAGGTAAATCTTGGCTAAAGATCAATAAAAGTAGCAATACATATTTCATGAAAAAATTTAGCTTAAAAATGTCATGAAAATAACTCTAAAACCAACCCTTATTTTTCACATTATAGAGCAGTGATCAACAAAATGTTGGTACGTGTACCACTAGTGTGCCACGAGAAAATTTCGCAGGTCTCAAGAAAACAGTGGAATATTTATCACGTTATCACGTTCATGTTTTAAAATGCTATGAAACATAATTAAATTCAAAATAATATGTGTAAATTTACAAAAATGCTGCTGCTGTAGTATAGAATAACACCACTAAATAAGCAATACTGCTATAGCTGTTGTGTATATGATTACTGTTATTGAATAACAATTATAAATGATATTTTAAATTATAATAAGGTATTATTTTTTCAATTGCGTTGTGTATTTATTATTTTATTTATTTTTCTACCCAGATCCAATCCTGAAAAATAGAAGCAGAAACTGGCTTTGTTTTAATAATTAGAAATTTCTTTTTATTCACTTATAAAGTAACAAAACTATTTAAACACATATAACTCAATTATTTATAAATCCCTTATATTATATCAAGATTACAACTTTGCTACCAACACGATTCAGCATTCACGTGGAGTTCATAATGATACTAAATTGCTTAAAGTTATACTCGTATTATTACTTAAAGTTATAAAATAGGTGGTACCACACTTGGCTGGAAGAACATTTAAAAAAACATTAACTTACGTACAAACAGTGACTAGGCCGGCCTATTTAGAGGGCTTCCAAAAACATGCTTATAGCTAGTACGAGGAGGCTTCCTTCATCTGGATCGTAATTTCAGTTTCTTCGGAATAAAACTACATTGGCCTTTTTCTTCTTCTTCTTCAAACTTTAATTATATTTAAAATATGTAGGCTTTTATTAACCGGAAATTTCAATTTTCCTGCCACTCGAATCCACTAAAGCGTCAAGCTGGAATCACACACTCACAGGGTCCCTTTTTGAGTCGAAGTCTTGCAGCCTTTTTTTTCTCCTTTTCGCTGGCGCCGACAAGTCCCTTCTCTCCTCCCCTCGCTTTCGCTTTTCGAAACCGGTTTCCTTCAAGTTTTGATTTATATTATGGTGGTGAAGCTGCATCTGTAGAACATCCGCAATCCTTTACATGCCCATTTTGTGGTCGTATGGGATTAACGGAGTCTGCCCTTACTGAGCATGTTGGTGCTGAACACAATGAATCTTCAGCTGAAATAGTATGTCCTGTCTGTGCTTCACAACCAGGAGGTGAACCTAATCATATGACAGATGACTTTTCTGCCCATTTAGCCCTTGATCATAGGAACAGAGATATACAAGATGAACCAGCTAGTTCTCGACATGTTCGTAGAATACCACATGCTGGAAGAGGAATGAGTAGCAATAGAGCAAGACGTTCTCAAATGCAGTTTACATCAGCTGGTGGATTAACATCACTTTCTCCGAATAATAGAGATTCAATGGATCCAATTGCTGAGCTTCTATCTCAGTTATCCTCAGTACGTCGTTCAAATCTTGCTCAATCCAATACAACTTCCCAGCTTCAACAACTTCAAATGCAGTTGCAACTGGAACGGCAGCAGGCACAGATGGCAAGACAGCAATTAGAACGATTACCACGTCGTCAACAAACATTCACAACAAACACTTCTGCTTCAGCCGGTGCAGGAGGTAGTAGTGCACTTCAAACTCATTTTACAGTCTCTCTTGACTCTTCTTCTAGTCCTTCATCGGCCTCTTCTGGACCACAGTTCCTTTTATCAAGGTGTACAGATCCTGTTATCACTGAAGGCGAACAACAAGCACTAGAAATTGAGCATGCAGAACGTAGTCTTTTTGTCCAAGAACTTTTACTAAATACTCTAGGTGAACAATTTAATAATGAAGAATTAGACAGTTTTGTGAAAGTAATTGATCTGAATTCAAATGGAGAAGAAGTAAGTCAATACCCGGATGTTAATGATAATCATGGTCCTAGGCGAGAACCCATAAGTGCCATAGTAGAGCCTGGGTCTCATTCTGTGCAATCTTCTAATACTGAAAAAGTCCGGCAGCCTCGCTCTACCCAAGATCCTCCACTTCAACGTCCAACCCCACAAGGTAGGATTCATAATCGTGGTGCTGGTAATAGTTACAACAATCCAATTGGAAGAGGAGGTACATCACAACGAGCAAATACCAGAGAAGCTTTAAGCAGTGGAGGTCGCCCTATGGGTAGGGCAACTAATAGGGAAAGAGGTACTTCACCCACTAGAAGAAAAGCTCTACGACAAGTAGATGATAGAAACAAAACAACTGAACCACCACCACCTCACTGATATTTGCTATTAATATGGGAAAAAACTATCCCTTTTCAATGCGTTTCTGAGTAATAAGACTTTATTAAAACTTGAGAAACTTGCTTTCTAAAAAAAAAAAAAAAAAAAAAAAAAATGGGCTGTTTAATTTCTAAAAATTATCCAGTTAGTAAATACAACATAGCTACACTGTTTCAGCTACATATTTTGTTGCTTCTCGTTTTGCACTTTTTTAATGCTTCATTCTCCTGTACATCAATCGCATATATATCGCATAAGTACATCAGTTGAAGCATTTAAAGTTGGGCTTGTGGACGTATTGAGTTCAATATCAAATATATTCAATAGATTAGTTGGTTTATTAAGACATTTTTGTGGTTATTTTTTTGTTTTTGAAAATTGGTGTTTTTTAAAACAGGTATGATTTTAAATCTCAGCAATGAGCATATTTTTTTATTTCATATTTATTGGATAAATATTTATAATTTTTTCGGATTCTCTGATATTTATTGGCATCTTATTTTAAGTAAGCAGGAACATCCAACACGCATAGGAATGTATAATACTACAAGTTTCATATACTTAAACCACGTTTTAATTCTTTTGTTTTTACAGTTATTGTTTATTTTGTTTATTTTTATTATGGTTTATTAATAAAGCTTTCA
This sequence comes from Latrodectus elegans, assembly GCA_030067965.1. Taxonomy (NCBI): domain Eukaryota; kingdom Metazoa; phylum Arthropoda; class Arachnida; order Araneae; family Theridiidae; genus Latrodectus; species Latrodectus elegans. Next base: position 23,802,799 of record CM057810.1, on the reverse strand, counting down.
TAAATTGGTTACAAATAATAGTTTTATTTTGTTAACTAGGTACATTTTATACAAACTTAGAAACTTTGAAAATAGTTTTTAGTAGAAATGTGTAGCAAAAATACTATGTAATCAATGAATTAAAATATTAAAAGGAATATTTTAAATGATAAATGATACTCTTTAAATTTGAAATAAAAAAATTCAAATCATTTATGAATATGTTAAATTTTTTTACAATTTCAGTGGTTACAATGACTTGTTACATTGATGAAGAGAAAATTAAAAGGCTAAGAATATTTAACGGAAAAAAAATCCTCCTACATAAAGACTGAAATATTTTTTTTGAATGTTGCTATTTAATCCAAAAGCCATTAATCCGATTATAAGTATTATGTAATCATTTTTAAATTATTATTTTTTTATAAGTTGTATAGACATTGACTTACCATACGATCTTTAGGTATTAGACATTAAGTATTTTGTAATGAAATTATAACAATGATTTATTTTAATACTGCCTGCAAATTATAAAAGCTCAAACATATGTTTTGAAAAAAATATAAAAAATCTTATATACTGTGAGAAGTATACAGTAAAATATCTAATTAAGTAAAATTAACTCCACGGTCTTAAAATATTATCCTGCGTTTTAACGAATTTAGTTATTTCTTAAATTTTGTTTGCAGAAAGACCACAAATTAATGCAAACAATAATTGCAATATCAGCCTTTTCAGTACATGTGTCCAATATTAACAGTAATCTCAAATATTACAAAGTGATATTCTTAATATTTATTTATAAACATTTATAATTTAATAATACAAGCGTAACAAAACTTTATAGAAAGCTTTAATATTCATCAATATTTTATGAACAGAAAAAATATATAAAAATATATGAGAATGATTCCTTTTTCCAAAATAAAAACTGAAATTTAATTTTTAATATATTTTGTATAATAAATATGATAAAAGCACATTTCCTTTTATAAATTTGATAATGGAGTTAAATAAGATGCATTTTCAAGTAATATTTCAAATACTTTACATTTATTTAATTCAAATGATCTGTTCTCAAACATTTCTAAAGATATAAATTTTAATATTCCCAACTTTCGGCAATAAACTTAGCATATATTCCAATATTAGCGTAAATAAAAATATTTTGCTTGAAGAGGAGAAAGACAAAATTCGGAAATGTAAAAATCAATATCGTCTAGACTGAAATCCTTGTATTTATTTAAATTAATATTTATACATTTTTCTAATTTAAAATCTAGAAAGTACATTTTTATTAAGGAGAAAGAATGTATCAGATATTAAAATGTTGAAATATGAAATGAATTCAAATGAATATTGTTTTTCTTGCTACTAAATAACAAGCAATCGAATAAAAGGAAATGTTCGTTTTATATTGAACTTTTCAATTCGCTGTAGAAAAATTGCTATTTAATGAAGGCAAATATATTTTTTCTTTTTATTAAAATATGCTTTTAGAGTTGTGCTATTGCAACGAAAATATTGACTTCTCATCTCAATAGCGTTGAATATCTTATAAATTATATTTTTATAGTCATTATTTAAAATGTACAATAGATAAAAGTAATTATATGCAACGATATAATGTTTAATGAATTCTAAGTGTATGCAAATAAGTTTAACATACTTAGATAGGTTTCTTGAATAAATGTTTAGTGTTTTATAAGCATCCTTTTATAAATATGAGCTAAAAAGTAATGCATTAACAAAAAAGGTAACTGATTATGCAAAAAATTTATAATTTTAAAACATAATGACTTAATGAATTCAAAGTGTGATGTATTGATTTGCTGCAATACATGTGCATAAATTAATTTTACATACAAAGAATATATAAGAGCAATGTACTGAAATGCATTCCTTTTATCCAGAAATTTATATAAATTGTATAAAAATATGAAATTAATCATATACTCATAATTTTTGGTATAAACGAAATGCTTGATTTTTACAAGAATTAATTAACACAACAAAATGATTACATACAGTAGATTAAAATGATTTTGTTGGGATTGTTCTACATGAGATCCAGCAGTAGTTGAGAATTTTGATATTTTTACATCACAAATATTATAAGACTATTAATTCAGAGAAAAAGTTAAGGAATGTAAACAAAAGTGAATGTTCAGAAATTAAAAATACCTATTTTATTTTATTTCTCTTAAAATGAATTCAGTTTTCTAGAAAAGATATTTTTATTGTTAAATTAAAAATTCTGATTCAACCCAATTGAAAAAGGAGCATTTTTGTAAAAGACTCAAGCAACGTTTTTCATTTAAAATGCTAACTAAAACTTCATTATTGTAAAAATGTTAAATCAAAAATACATATTTTTTTAAAATATAAACAGATATATTCAAGCAGTAGAAATCGAAATGAATGTAAAGTGGGGAATTATTTATTATTATGAGTAAACTTTTCTGTGTTTCACTTTTCTTAGATATTCTTTATTGAGTTTATCCGGATTCTTATATCAATACTTAAAATAATTTGTGTCTACATTATGTATTATATTATGAACAAAGCTTACAAAATATGTGATTATAAAATGGGGCTCAATCGTTAAATTTCAGATAAAAGTTCTAAGTTCCGATAATTGACTTTCAGATAAAAATGTGAAATAATATTTTAACGTGAAATGTCGCTTATTATTTCATTATTTGTTTTAGTCAAATGACCACAAGAAACCCTTTAGCCCAAAATTAGTATTGGTTTCCAGTTAGTATACATGTTCATGTTTTTAAGTCAAATAATGAATAGAAATGTATGTGGTTGTGTGAGTTCTTGTAACCTGAAACAAATAGGGTAATCTAAAATTAAAGTTTAAGTAAAATTGTATCTTTTATATTTTTGTATGTTTGCTGAGGATATTACCAATTACAGTTATTAATACAAATAATGCATAATGTGATAAATAGTAATATTAATGAATCCAATTTGTCTGTACATATTTACATGAAGTAAATGTCTTTGAAATCATAAGAAATTCTTAATACAGAGTTCATTTTTAAAACTTAATACTACTAAGACACATTGCAAAATTTATGCTTATATTTTTAAAAACTTTTAAAAATAAAATAATTAACTAAGTTTCTTTTTTTAAAATTCATAAAAATACAAAATGCCAATTGCATTAACAAATATTAACACATTTATGTTTGAAAAATAACTTTCTTTTACCTCTTTACATATTTTATTTTCTTGAGAAATGAAATATCTTTTAATGAGTTAAATTAAACATACTTGCATTGGTGTTAACGGCAAATTTTTGAAAATATAATTTGTTAGATATTAGGTAAGGAACAAATTACTGCTAAAGTGTATAAATTCTATTTTACATGTATAAGGCAGATTATAATTAGAAATATATCTGTTAAGAAATCTTGAAAAATGTCGCTATATTACAGAGCATTGATTTTCATATAAAATATTAACAAACTAAATTGTTTCGTAAAAGCAACATGTTCATATTTCTTTGTAATAATTTATCATATGTCCTAGTAATTATTGCCAAAAATATTGTTCATTCATTTCAGATTTTCGCATTTAAACTAATTTTAAGGTATCATTATTTTAATCTTTTCTTTTTAAACTATGATGAGGATACATTTTTATGTTTTCAAAATGAGCCATTATTCATTTGAAACAAGTTTTTGTGTCTAATGCGATATAATTCTCAAGTATTTTCAAATGAAAATTTTATTTATTCTGATGCATACATTTGTTTTGGTATTTTGTTTACTTCCAAAAGTTAGGTGAAGGTATTCCTGGTAATTAACTTTCTAGTAATTCAATAGAAAAAAACTGTTTTTTTTAAAATGTTTTTGTATATCTGAATTTTTTTAGGATTTTTTAAAATTTCTATTGCTTTTTTTCACTAGTTCTAGACAAATCTATGTTGTTTAAAATTTTTTGAATTTTCAAAAAATATTTTTAACAAATTCATTATTTTAATTTTTAAAAAGTTATTTAATTAAAAATAATTTTTCTTAACTTTCATTAATATTTAGTTTTTATTCTACGGTAAAGCTATTTTCAATAATTAAATGCATTTTCCCCAGAGATATCTTAAAAATATATATATTTATGTATTTTTGTATATAGATAATTTAAGAGACATACAATTTTTTAAAATTTTTTTAAGAAATTATTAAAAGAATCTCCCAGTGCATTGATTTAATAAATGGTGGGAATCAGAATAATGTGAACTTCTTATATTCTAAAAGATTTCAATAGAACACAATAATGTTTTTATAATAAAATGTATTTTTGTTTGTAGCTATGTAGCAAAATTTTATTCCATTTAAATATTAATTAGGTTAGTTTTTAAATAAAACTTTAAAAAATTTTTATGCATAATATAATTTAATAAATAAAATACTACTTATAAGTGAATACATAAATCCATACTCATACCCTCATACAGTGCATATTTTCTTTGCATGTGATTTAGAGTTAACAGCTATTGGATTGAACTTTCCTGTTCTAGGCAGCACTAAATAAGTAAACTTTATCGAGAGAAAAGATAATTAACCAAGCTTATAGAAACTAATGCAATTACATATCAATATATAAAATACAAAGGAAGACATAAACCCTGTTGAGAGATCCCAATTTACGAACTACCGAACAAGAAGGATAAAAGAAAATGTGTAAAAGGAAAAATGAGCGGCGAACAGGGAGGGAAATCCTTTTTCAAAATGTTGCCAAACTTGACAGGATAAAAGATTTGAATTGAGTGCAAGTGTTTGCGATGAGAACCGATGGCGACCATTATTCATTTTGTGTGTTGCCAGGCAACGGTGGAATTCCTTTCCACCATCGAGTTGGGCCGAGTTGTAGCTCGCCTGCCGTGCCCGGTAGGGGAGAACACACGTCGACCGAATAACTGTGGATGTCGCTTTTAATGTAGAGAAACATTTATCATGAGTAAAAATGCATTTTATAACCCCCAAGGATGAAAAGAAGAAAAAAAAAGATTCCTTTCATTTTTAAATTGTTATTTGATTTTTATTCAAATGAATTGTTTGAAATTAATGAAGCTAAAAATGAAAAAGAAAAAAATGCGTTAGAGTTTTGGATTTCGATACTTTGCTTTAACGAGAAAGATGGTAATTTGCTGAAGTAATTACTAATGTTTGAATAAAGAGAGAACGTAATATTTTAATTTAGTCATATTTAAGTAATCGGAAAATAATGATGTTAAAGTACGCCTAGAGTTGTGGAAATATGATTTAAATGTTAGGGAATATTTTCGAAGGAAAGAGCATTATTTTTCCTAAGCATATAAACATTTTTTTATTATTTATTCAAATCAACTTTCTATTTGTACTTAAAAGTTCTTATGCATTTTATATCTCGAGTTGGTTTTCTAATTTTCAATCATATTTTTTTAATTGAATTCATTTTTATTCATTCTATGCAATGTTTATTCAATATTAATTAAAGAGAAAATAGTGTTAGAGTTACCTTTTATAATTATAATAACACTAGTATATATTTTATTTAACTTATAATAACTGTATATTATGGCTCATTTTCTTGACACAACTTTAATGATTAAATTGACTCAAACGTTATTTGTGATGAAACACTCTAAGACTTTATTATATTTAAATGATACTAAAATGTATAGAAATTGATGAAAACATGGAAAATGCTGTTAGATTAGTACAGTTTACGTGTTTGTTGAAGCCAGTAAAATAAAATTAGAAATTACTAATTAGATTATGTAAGACGTATATTTTGGCAGTTTTAGATTACATGTGTATAAAATCTGAATAGGATCTTAATGTCATAAAATAAAGTTACCACCTTACAAAATCACAATCACGCTAGTGCAAATATCTTATATTTTTTTAGTAAAAATAACCTCATCTTAGAAATGATGTACAATTGAAATAATTGACTACCATTATTTAAAAAACTACACATTGAGAATAGTTTGTTTCTTTTTGACTCTGAGGTTACTTCTAACTTGATAAAGATTTTTCAACCACAAGAAATACCAACCGAATACTTTCTATCAATAAAAGCATACATCGAAGAGACGAAAAGTAAATTCATGAATTATTGATATAAAAGCCAGAATAATAACAAATAATTTGACGGATAGCTTTTTTTAGTCTAAAAGTGTATAGAAGCGAAAAAAGTTCCTTACGAATCACAAAAAAATAATTATATATTAACTTTATATAATATTTTATTATTTTTTAGAATAATTTACTTAAATTGTTAGATAAAATCGAAGTTAATTATACAAGCTATTTAAAATATTTAACATGCTGGTTCTAAAAACTGAATTTGCAGGATAATAGTGTTTTTTATTGAGAGTATTTGTTTAAAGGAATTAAAATCCACAAGCTGTACATCATACGGAGAATAAAATTTAAAAAAATATGAATAAATATGAAAATTCTTTGAAATTTATATGAAATATTTAAAAATATAGCAGTTTGTAACACTTAAGATTAAATACTTTGATAATAGTGAAAAATGTTATATTTCTAATTGTATATGCATTTAAAAAACAACAGACTGTTTATAAATTGTATTGAGATTGGTATGAATAATTATAAAAATATATTTACTTATATTAATGTAATATATTTGTAGAGAAATTTGTGAAATATTTTTACATAGGGATATTTTATTATATCATATCATTTTTTTAATACAATTCACATATTTTACATAAAAGAGAATGCATATTGTTTGGATATTATATTATTATCTATTAAATTATTCATTTCATGGAAAAAATTTGCGAGTTCTAAAAATGTTGATATACACATTTACAAAAAGGATTATTTTAAAAATCACTACTTATTTAGAGTAAAGTGTATTTAATAAAAGGATTTAAATACAGGGAGAAAATATTGTTTATAATTCTTCATGTTCATATATTTAAAATGCGATCTATTTTTCAAATATTATGAATGAAATTGATTACTATTATTTTTATATTTTATTTTTTATTTGAATGGTGAAAGATGAAGAAGATAAATATGTGTGAAGAAATATATTTCTAAAACTTTATTTTAAAAAGTATTATATTCAGGGAGCAAATAATTATGAATAAATAGCTGTAAAATTTCAAGTTTATGCTGAATAAAGATAAACTGATAAAGTTTTAAAAAGTCAGAAATTGTAATTAAAAAAGATTTTCTAAAATATGTTCATAAAAAAGTATTTATAAATAAATCATGTATTGATTAATCAATTATTATTGACATTTATTTTGAATTTTATAAATATAATTGTTTGGATAAAATAAGAAACCACACATTCCTCCTTTCTGAATCGCATCAATTTAAATAAGATATGTATTGAGTCTTATACAACAATGTGAAAATAGGTCTCATTTGACAACATTTACATTATGGAGTTTTGGTATTTAAAATAAAAAATATCAATAAATTTAATTTAAAAAATATTATAAATCGGAAAAAATCCGAAATCAGTAAAATGTTAGCAAATTCCTTAATTTTTATTAAGAAAATATATATCAAATTTTAAGAGAACCTCAACTTAACTTAATTAACATCAAATTGTAAGACAAATTTGTTATTTCTTTCATTTGACATGTTTTATATTATCAATGCGAAAACGCAAATCTCTGAATGGTTATTTATAGTGCTTTGTAGACCGCTCTATTCATGGAGTGAAAAAAGATTTTTGCAACATGCAACACTCGAAGCGCATCGTTTTGGAGAAATTTTGAGACGATATGTATGTAACATTATAAAATGCCATAAATATCAAAGCCGTGAAAATCTTGAGATGTCCCAGTAGAGGAGAGGCATTTTTCGCATATATACAAGAACTTGTATGCATGTAAAAATATCTAACTGTCAAAAAATTGCACGTTAACAAATCCTAACTTGTAAATGAATATCTATCTAGCAATAAATTAAATTACTTCTTAATTAAACGTTAGTGTTCAAGAGAATTATGATAAAAATCCAAAGAATGATTTTGAATCCTGCGTGAAGACATATAATATCAAGCTTTCAATCTAGGAATAAATTTCCCTTTTAATTTTTGAATATTCCTAATATTTAATCTTTTTACCTCTTCTTTTTCAGTGCGTATTTATTGCATTAACAATATATGGGCCATTTTTTAAAATTTAACAATATTTTAAATTCAAAATTTTTATTAAAAGATTTCAGAAGTTAATACAGAAATTAAATGTTTTTTTCTTGTTTCATCTCTTAAATAACAAAATTTATTTTTAAATGCGGGAAATTGCATTGTTATTTTATTAATGGGATAAATATTAATATTATTTCTATTTTATGTTATTAAGAGAACATCAAGTAGAAATTCCTATGAGAATTCCATTTTATTTCATCTTAAGATTATGAATGCGCACATACACTTGTTTACCATGTTCAAAGGAAATTTATGAAATTTAAAATGCAATTCATTTGTCCTTAGAGAAATCAAATAAATGTTTAAAAGTGTATTGTTGAGTGTAACTTAAATGTTAGAATGAAATATATTTATTTCATAAAAATGCAAGCTTTTCATTCTTGTATCCATATTGTGTATTTTAAATAAATGAATTGTATGTTTACAGTTTATTTAAAACAAATATAGTTTCATCTCTCTTTTTCTTACTATGCAGTGATTATTAAATTAAAGTTATTTGATTAAAACTGCACTAAAACTGAAGATTCGATTAATATAAAGTTTTATATTTTTCTAATTTCGAAATAATTATTAATTTTACAATTTTTAATTATTTTTAAATAATATAATTTTTAATAGTTATTCTAATTTTTAAATAACATTCTAATTTACATTTTTGAGGAAAATGATTATCGTTTTTTTGGTAAGAGATTTTTATGTTCTATTATTTCAGATGTTAATTAAAGGATAAAATGTTTTTTTGTTTGCTTATTAAACTAATTTATTGTGATGCAATATTATTATATGCAATTTGTATCATTATAAGTACATTAATTCTATGTTATTATATATATATATATATATATATATATATATATATATATATATATATATATATATATTATATATATATATATATATATATAATATGCACATGTATATATGTATGTGAGTTGTGGTGGATGTTAAGATTTTTAAATAATTATATTTTTTTCAATGTGACAATTGATTATTTTGATTTGATAGATGATTTTTTAAATAAAGAATTTTAGGAACTTTATATTATAAATTGTTTCAGAAAGCAATCAAATTATTTCATACTCGTAATATTTTTAGATTAAATGGATGAGTTGAAAAACTCTCTTGTAGCTAGAAAAATTATGAATTGTAAGTTTTATAACTTATAAGAGCTACAATTAAAAATAATATTTTTAAAAATATATGTATGAATAAATATATGTATAGTACATAAAGTGTCCTATAATATAGCCTGTATTGATCACAAACAATAAATTGAAATTCATTGCAAAAGAAATATAAATATATTTTACATTTTCTTATTGAATATCAAATTTAAATATTGTTTTTTTATAGTATCATGTTATTAAATATCATAAGAATATATTACCTTTGAAATTAAATAATGTCACTCAAAATAATCAATTTACTGTTAATGAACTTAAGAATTTTATAATATTCGAGCAAAAGATAAGTTAATTAACACACTGGAAAAGATGCAATTTATTTGAAAATAGTAGTACTAAGAATTAGTTCTCTTTGAGCAAATTAATTCAGCATTACATATGAAGAATCACCAAGAATATAAATAGATAATCACTTACTATGGTACA
>CM057810.1:23568011-23788011 GCA_030067965.1 Latrodectus elegans | reverse complement strand
AGCTGAAAAAAAATAAACAAAATATTTCTGGTTACAATATTCTGTCACGCAATCCCTAATACAAATGTGGGAAGTGATATATATTTTATTGATGTCAAATCAGTCAAAATCATTGATCTTTTCTGATTTAAGTTGATTCACTATATAATCCAATTTCATGCAGTTCGGTTACTAGATATACTTGATAAATGTAAATGTTTTGGAGTTCTTTCTTATGAGAATACCTCAGTTGTTAAAGCCTTATAATTATATTCGTAATGAATATATTTAAGTATCGTTTTGTTTAAAAATGATTTCTGAGAGCAGTGTGGTGTAAAGCAACACCTCTCTGAAAATATACTGTTTACATCACAGCTTAGTAGCGATCAATATAAATGGAGAGCTTGACAGTTTCCTAAAATATTAAGAAGTGAATCACATCTCGGAATAAAATTGATCAGGAAGTATCTTCGAACGAAAAAAACATGACCGTTTTTGAAGCTTAAACTATAGAGTTTAAAGTATCAGCGACGTTCTTGCTCTGGATGGTGCATTAGAACGTAATTTTTGAGAGCTTGATATGCAAAACAGAGCAAGTATTTTTTTAATTACTCAAATTACTGAACAGTATAGCGCGTACTGTCTTCTTCAAATACTATTGGATTAATTCGAAAGCAAAAGAAATAGAAATGCGCATCATTATTAAGATAAATGAGGGAGAGCATCAAACTGTATAGAATGTGAGGCTAATTTGTATTTTTGCAAGCAAGGAAACGATCAATGTTTAAGTTTGAATTCCTTGTTGCTCACTACTTTGTCCCTGAATTCAACATTTTAATTCATTAACTTCATTCATTCTGAATTCATTAACCTGAATTCAGCCTTTTACGATGGTATTTTGTGTTACAAGGTTTCGTGATTAAATTTTCAAGCAAAGGTACCTTGAGTTATCATTTACTTTAAATTTTATTCACTGTTTTAGTGATTAGAATAAAATAAGTGTTAAGACTAGAATTTTGAGTTGCTGATAATATTGTATGAAAAATTATTACAGAAATTCTCTGCTCAATAACTCTCAGCATTGGAATTTAAAAAACATACACGACAAGATAAAGTTCGTTCGTAACCAACATTGATATAAATTGAGCAATTAAAGAACAATTCGTATCTTTAACTTGGTCATCTTAGCTATTTATTTATTATGAAAATCCATTTAGAAACCTTGCTGTCAGAAATATCAAAAAAATTCTATAAGCAACATATTCTAAGTTATAGCACGTATTGCTCTTGTATTTGAATTAGATGAAATTTTTTCAAGAATGTCTTTTTCAATTTTGTGAATGTTCAGTAGTAAATTATTCTTTGAAATTCTTTTAATTATTCACATATAATTATAATTTTTATGAATGTATGAATTTTAAATTAATTTTTAATATATATATATATATATATATATATATATATATATATATATATATATATATATATATATATGTGTGTGTGTGTGTGTGTGTGTGTGTGTGTATTTAATAAAACTATAGTAAATTCATTTTGCTACAAATATTAATTAATTGCGTGATGGTGAAATATTGCTTTGGTTCAAAATTTTGTAAAAATATTCCATTTTTATTCTATCTTTCTCGAATTAAATTATTATGGAGTTATACATTCATCAAATTTTAAATCTAAATAGCAATGGTAGCAGCTTTTATAAGTCTACAGTAAGATATAAATACAAATATCAATAAAGCAGATGAAGTTGGGACAATGTGTTATAATTGTTAAAATTCTTCATTCAAATAATATGTGTTTTAATGTTTTCAAGTGTTTTGTATCATTAATGATTTTACTCTGTAACACTTGATATACTATAAAATGTCTACCTTAAAACTTTAACTTAAAATTTAATGTTAACAATTAAAGTTTTATTTTTGTTATCAGTTTTCTTTACTTAATAACCCTTATCAAATGAGCAACATTGGATTATTTGTCAAGTCTATTAGTAGATTTTATATTTAATCGTGATATAAATATAAGATAATTCCCTTTAATTAATGTTTCTAAATTATCAAGGTTAGAATCTACTTATTTGGATTTAATTAATTTTTGTTTGAATTTTGTAAATAAGCATCATTTATAAGAGTAGATGGTTAGATATCAAAATCCTTACCTTAATAATAAAAAAGCAAATATCTTCAAATTTTGTCACGAACTTTTTAATTAAATTCCTATACAACTACTTTATTTAAATTAATTGAATCATGCAAAAATTCAATTTACCTTTTCTAAAGTAAGCATTTAAATAAGTAATTAATTATGTATTTATTTTACGTTGAAGCACTTTGAACCAGATGAAAAAATATTTGTTTTTAGGAAATCAAGGCTGAAAATATAATATAGTTTCTTTTTAACGAAAACAGTTATATACTTTTATCATTCAAAATTGAACAGCATATTTATTTTAACTATCCATGATTATTTTAATCATCAGTACTTTAATTGCACTTTAAATATCGTACTATAATTATTTTATAAGTGTTAAATATCGGGTTAAAACTAAAAATATATAAAGTCTTTTTAACCATATTAATTAAATATGTTTAATTAGAATCAAAAACATTTTATGAATTTTAATCAGTTAATGAAAGTATAAAAACAAATGAGTAATTTATATTCAGAAATTCTTAATAAGTATTTAATAAAAATTAATTTTTAGTTAATAACGTAAAATAGAAATATATGAGAATATGAGATGAGAGAAATAAATTCATAAATTTAAATACTACTTAATTACCTGTGTAATGGAAAAATTGGGAAGTCATAGATGAACATAACAAATATTCTTAAATTTTATTCCAAGCAAGCGGCAAATCTGTTTGAGAGAGAGAACGTAGGACAAATACACAAGCAAGTATTTTATTAATCCTAAACTATCTTTTAATTCAAATATTTATCCTTTAAATAGTATTAAATATTGCATTTATCATTTTTTGGGGTTTTCACTTATAAACTTAATTCACTTTTGATTGTTATCCAATTTCACACACCCATTTAAAACGCCAGTCATCAATGTATGGTGTGAGTAAATGACTTATTATAAAATCAAGTTAACAATGATTTCATATTGATCATTTTTGTTTTTGTAATCATATTATCATAATTTAACGTTGTGAGCTATTTAAAAATTTAATCTTTTATCTTTAAGAATTACTTCATAAACAAATAATAGTAAAAATGCCTTTAAAAGTTTTTCTTTTAAAATTTAGTAGGTTTCTTATTCCCTGTAATGTAGTTAAATGATAAAATGCTTCATTCTATCATAATGATTGAGATTTTTAAGTCAATGCGAATTAAAAACTATACTTTTTACATTAAACATTTGATATTATTTAATTAAATTTTACAAATGAAATTAATAAACATATAATTGCAAATACTAATTTGTTACAACTCATACTATCTTTGGTTATTTTCAACTCAAAATAATGATAAAAATAATGTGATTTTGTCACTAACCTGCCATCTTCCGGATAATTTAGTAATACCAAATTCCTTTGTTTCGGACGAAACATTTATTCCATATTGACATACGTGCAAACATTAATTACTAACACAAACTTAAATTGTAGATACATATATTTAAAGATATATATATTTTTCATCATCCCGGGAGAGGGTCTTCCGGTAGTACGGATAATCACAAGAACCAGGCAGTTCCTCTCGCTCTGACACGACTCAGCCTATCATGTCTCTTCCACCAGCAGACAACGAAATCGAATGTTCTCGTTTCCGTTAAGTACTTGATTTTCACAAATAGTATAGACTGTAGAATATAAATTTGTTTTATTATGAATTGATAAATATATATAGAGAGAGACAAAGCACTGAACACTTAAATTTTTGAGTTTATTTTATTATTTAAGTTATTATCAATTCGTAATGTTTTATTATGAATTGATAACAACATTCTTAAGGAGACAAAACACAGAAAACTTAAATTTTTAGCTTCACTCAAAGATGTGGAAATACTTAAAACATACGGTATAAATCCAATTAAATCATTCTTGACAAAGAATCAATTTTATTTGTGGTAAAAAGAAAATAACATATGTATATTTTTAGGTTTTTGCTCAATATAATGTTTATAGTCTTGTCATAATGCATCACACACACTGTGGCTTGATTTTAGAAAACTTTTTCAGTTTGGTATTTAACTTTTTTCTTTCGTTGTATAAAAGCGATTTATAAAAAATATTAAAGGTTTTATTTTTATCTATTTTCTATTTTGATGATTTTTGTAATCTTTTTTAAAAATAAATCTGAGCATAGTATAAATAAGTTCATGTCTAACAACCATTTCTTCAGGTATCAATTTAAATCCTTTCAAAAACTTTAAAATTTATAGGTAGAGAACATACTCGTACAGTACATTTAATTTCACAGAAACTTTAAGTCTATACTATGTTCTTAGAGTATAAGTAATTTAAAATATATAGGTTTCATTTATATCAGTTTAATTTACTAATGCAGTTAATATTGGAGCTAATGATTAGGGCATCGGCCTTCCTTCCGGAAAGGTGAGGTTCGATTCCCAATTCCGCCAAAGACCCACCGAGTTCATGCGATATTACGTGCTCGATAAATCTGTGGAATTGAAAGTCCTTTGGGCAGGCATTGAGCAGTTATCATGGGAGTAATGATCTGGATTCCCCCTTCAGATCAATACCAAAATTGAGGGAATGGATCCTCTGGTGGTGTCATCTATCGAAGGATTTAAAGAGTAAAGACATACTTTCACTTTCCTGGTGCTCTGATTAAAACGAAAGACGCTCCTTGCTGACTTAAATTCGCAAGCCAAGGCATAGCGAGCTTGGCTTGTCCAAATATCATAAGTAACAGCAACAATTTAATATTAATATGGCGTAAGGAAAATAATTTTACTTGCCCATACGTATTCTTATTTTCTCTAAAATCTAACTGAGTTTTAACTACAGTAAAATTTCTTATCTGTAACTATAACTGTTTCTCAGTTTAGATTATCTTATAGTTACTTATTTAGAATGATTTTATTAGCATTGTGAAACATATGTATTTGTTTCATTATTTCTTAAAAAATAATTTTTTTCATTGTTCTCAGGTGTTTTCCATTTTCTTGGAATAATTTTATTAATGTACACGAAGAATAAATACATTATAAATGTAATAATAAATTATTGCAGCAGTACGAAAAATATGCGATACTTATATTTTGAGCATAAATTAAAAAAATTCAGTCATCAAAAATCTAAAAATGTTCAATCGCATGGAAAATTTTGAAGTATATTTGATTTCAGTCTATAAAAACTGATTTTATAGTTCAATTTTCTAGATTTTATAATTATTTTTACGTTCTTACTTATTTTTATTTTTTCGCAATTCATGATACTACTTTATTTTATTTCATAATATACTAACTGCATTTAGTACTTCGTAGAATATTGTACTTTACTTTAGATATATTTTCTTAAATAAGTTTAAATGTGATAATGAATATGTGTTAATTTATTGATTTAGATGTAGAAACAATCTTTGATTTGAAAATGTATGTGTAGTAAAAAGATGAATTTGTTACTGAAAAAATGTTTTTAATGCGTTAATTGAATTGAATTTGCGTTGCATTGTATTACATTGGTATTGCTATGAATTATTAGTTATTTCCTGAGAAAAATCAACTGTGGAAACTTATAAGCATTTATATCTGATTAAAAGAAGAAATTTAGAGATTTTTTTTAAATTGTTACATCGTATCGTGTTATATATGCTCTGAATTATTGGTGATATTTTAAAAAAAATTCAATTGAAACATAACAACATTAACTCCCGATATAAAAAAAAATGCAGAACAGCTAACATACAAGCAGTTGTATTAATTTAAGACTAGGTATACAGTGTAAAAAAGCCTAATCTTAATTATCATATCAATGATTTTTGATAAACTAACGAATAAAAATGACTCTTTTGACTTATAAGAACGCAGGATCTATTTCATCTTGAATATTTCAAAGGATGGAATATTTTTCTTGACTTCATTATTTTAGGATACATTCTTTTTTGAACGGTTTCATTATTTGGTTCATACTTATTGAAGAAAACATATTATTTTAACTTTAAAGTTTAATTTAGAGATAAGATATTATATACAATATGTTTTCTTTAATAAATACTATAAAACCTACATTGAATAAGATAAATTATTTATTAAAATTCCACTCCTCTCGAAAGATAACATGTCGAATGAGATGGAACATTGCTGCAACAATTCGCAATCGGAATCCGAAAGAAGACAAAATTTGTCTGCTTCAATCCAATTAGTAGGAGATGAGTATATGTGCGGAAAAGCTTATTTTATCTTTTCATTCCCTCTCAAAAGCTTTCTTGCTTGGCGAGTAAATTTAATTACACCACCCTTCTCGTTATTGTATTAGCTGAAGAAGAAACTTAAGATGACTAAATCTCCGACCAACAAAGTATACATTAATTGCACTCTGTTGACAATAATTAGTTTGACTTGCGTAAGCTTATTTCACACAAAAAATTGTGAGAAAATAAATTCACTTTTAGTATTTTATTTTGAGTGTTATTAACAATTGAATGAACTATATCTTCTAGTTCAAGTAAGAAGCTAATATTTAATTGCGCAGATAAAAGCTCGCAAAAGAGAAGTTTTAATGAGATACTCAGAAAGTGATAAATTAAGATCAGCTTTAAGAAGTAGTCTTATTTGAAAAATGAATTATATCTCATCCAATCAATTATTCAATACCGAATCAAAGATTAGTTTGTAAATCTTAAAACACCGTTTATTTTCTATTTATTTCAAATGTAGTTTCTGTAAATTACGAATCGTTAATTTCGAGTTTGTCTTGAGACGTTGAATTTCCAATTCTGGAGGAATGATATTGAAGATTTGTTAATTAAAATCATTACTTTTTCCTTAATGAAAATGTAAAATTGGGATATTTCCGAGGAGAAATTGAGGCGCGTCTCCTATATTTAAATTGTAGTTAATATATTCTGCTAAATACCTCAAATTACGAGAATTCTATGAAGCGTTCGATTACATTAATCTTATTATTCAGGTAAAAACCAAATAGTTGAAGTTCTTATATTGCAATTATATTGAAAAGGCTTAAATGTAAAAAAAAATTGGCAAGAAACAGTGTTGATCTGGAATTAGTATATATATATATATATATATATATATATATATATATATATATATATATATATATATATATATATATATATATATCTTAAACTCTAAAAAGTTTGTGTTTCCTTTGATTTAGTTTTAATTTTACATTAATATTCTAAGAAATGCTTTACAGTTTTTTAAGGTCTAAGAACTTAAACTCAAATTTAAATTTTAAGACGCTTTTTTATTTTTTTGATTAAAATTAGATTTTCTATATCTAATCGTTAACTAAATTTCCTATTCTATTTCGGAAAATAAAACTAATAATTCAATTATTTTCGACTGACTTTTATTTTCCGAAATAAAAACTATTAACAATTAAATGGTTGATAAGTATACAAAATATACGAAAATGAATAGTTCTTTTTGAAGAGAAACTTAAAACATTTTTTAGTGTGTGATTAAGGATAAAAGTAAGAATCAAATTTTAAGTTAAATAATAAAAAAGCATTCAAACAATATGAAACAGAAAATGACTAAGCTTAAAAATTTACTTGAAAAGATTGTTTTATAGAAAATATAAATTATATAATTTTTCTATTTATTTCGTCAGATTTCTCCTTTTTCAATGATGAGTTTAAGATGTCGGTAAATTAATGTTTTTTTCAAATATAAATTTATTTATAAATGCATCTTTCCTTTTTTTGAAGAGAAACCAAAATTGTTATTAATATTTAAATTTTTATACGTTAATATTGTAGAGAGAATTTATGAAATAATAATTTGTCTCGCTTCAAAATTTTATAATTGTTTATTGTGCTAACGTTTTTAATTTTTATATTGCTCTTCATGATTATATTGCATTTTATTTGAAGGATTTTATTGCACGTTTTTATTGTTAATCACGCATGATATATTTTATTTTGATGATATTCTGGAAATATAAATTTCTTTTTGGCATTTAAATAAAAATAAATAATTTTTAAGTTGACTAATATAAATTCTAAGTGAGAAATTTCCATTCTATATGTGTTACGTTTAAAAATCTCTTGACATAAATATATATTTTGAGAAAACTTTTAGAATAAATCAGTTTGTCCATTGTGACTAAACTTAAAATGAAAATTAAAATGTAAATATACATCAACATTGTAATACAAAATACATAAAATTATAAACTTTTTGAGGAATTCTTTTAATATTTCAATTTTTAAGCCAATTAGGTACGTTTATTTGCTAAAAATATCGAAATCTAAGGAATTTTTAAGCTAATAATATTTTTTATGCCCATTAATCTGTGCTTCAAAATATTTGCATACAATGTGCGTTGCTTTAAAAGTGAAAGTAAATGTGAAAAACATAAATAAGGTCAAATATTTATAACCAGCTCTGACATCATCCTATGCAATTACACATTTTCATGTAATTATTTTTTTAAACTTTCTTACAATTGTTGTCTCTGTGTTTTCTTAAGATATTGATGTTAATTTTTCTATTATACTTATGGATTATTTAAGAATTATTTTCGAATAAAATAGGTTTGAAAAATAAATAACTTTCGCAATCAGTCATGTTTGCAAAATATTTAAAAAATAAAAATAAAAAAAATCGTGAAATTTTCATGTAAATTTTTCTTAAGATTTACATTTTAAAAGTTTTTCAATAAACCTGAAGAAGACCAAATTAACCATCAAATATATTGATATTAAGTTTTCTTGAATAGAATGTCATTGAATTTTAAAAAGTTTGAATAATAACAGAATATATTCGAATGGAATGTTAAAGAAAATTTTGTTATCGGACTTTAAATCAGATTTGTCATCATGTGTTTCACAGAGAAAAAAATCACAACATTCCCAATATAAGAATTCAAAAACATTGAAAATGGTAAAATATGTGTCAGTAATCTTAAAATGAGTTTTTGTAATTTTCTTTATGATTCAATGAAAGGGTTAGTGGACCTCATATTTGAAGAAAAAAAAGAGATGTTGAAAAAATGTATAAAAAAGATTTCTGAGTCAAAATTGTTACTCTACTATAAAAATAGTCTTTGCAAACTTCAATATTTCCTTTTGAATAAGATTTTGTACCTTTATACATGGGAAAAATTATTAAGAGTACCTTTTAAATAATACGATAGGAATCCAATTTACTATTTTAATCAAGAAATTTAGCTAAGTTGCAATATAAAATAGAAAAGATTGTTTGATTGATCCATCCAAATTTACAATTACTGATAGTGTCTATCCCAAAATGGGATTAAATGATTGATTACTCCGTTTATATATAGTCCTAATATTGAAATATTTATGAAAAATATTGAAAGATCGTTTTAATTTTATGAGTTCCAAATGTACTTTTACAACACACAAGTAAAACTATTTTATGTTTTAGTAAAATAAAAATAGTTAATAAAGAGAGAAAATTTACGTCGTAAAGTTGAGATTAACAACTTAACTTCTGTCTTAGAAAGTGCTCATTTTAGGAAAAAAAAACTTTAATATTAACATTGCAATACTGCAATATTAACATTGCAATTCTCATCCACATATTAGTCATTGTAACTTGAGATTAAGTGAAACTTTATGTTAATAATTTGGATTATACACAACTGCTTTATGAAAAAATAGAAGAAAAGCATGAGGGGAACAAGCATGAGTTGTTAAAGTACATCCTTTCGTTAAGTTGAATAATTAGAATTATATTAAATTCCATTCCCATCCTTCTTTAGGTCAGAATTAATTAAATGAGTTTTCTTTTTAATGTTTTTATTCCCATGAAACCTTGTGCCATTTTTAAACTAAGACTACACATTATCCGTTCTTAAAACTATGTGGTGTAATTTAACAAACAACTTTCTCTTTTTCAGTTATCTTTGTGGGAAAAAGTAATTAAAAATTTCCAGCTTCATATTTAATATTTAAGGAAAATATTGAAATGTTGTAATTGACAATAATATTTAAATAAATCTTTTTCTGTACGTGTTTCTGCTTTTGTTTATGAACTTATTTAATTATTTTTTATCGAATAATTACTTTAAAGTTTAATGCTACTTTTAATTAGAGATTTGTATTTAGTACTCATTTATAGCAAAGTATAGTAACTTGTAACTAAGTTAAAGTAGATAATTAAATTTAAACCTTAAGTTTAAATCTGGTAATTTTAAACTTTTCTTGCAGAAGAATGACGTTTTAAATATTTAAAATTAAATGAAATACTTTCATAAACTGTAAATTAGAATTTTTGCGACTTTGTTTTTGTGACAGGTTGAATTATTTTTAGATTTTTTAAAAAAGAGATCATGTTTTTTAAACTTTAATAACTTGTAATTAATTCGCTTAACAACTTAAAATGTAATCACATCTAATTCGAGACTATTTTAATTCTTTCAATTTAAATTTGCATATTTACTTATTTTACTATTTGAATAAACATTAGAATATTCAAGTTGCTGTAGAATAGAGACATACAAAATCAATAAAAAGGTTTCTATTATGTAATTGAGCATAATTTATGCTTATTTATAAATAAATTATAATTTATAAAGTTAAAATAATACATTTAAAAAGCAAGAAAATATTATTTTGGAAAAAAACATAGTTGTGAAATCATCAATCTAATTGAGACCCTGCTTATAAAGACTGAATATTATTTAATAATTTCAAATCTCCGAAGTTAAAAAATACGTAAGACAGAATAAACAGATTATTTTCGAAAAATATAGTTAAAAAAGCACAAGCAATCTATTGAAGATTATTTTTTTTAACTAAGAATATTATTTAATATTATATCATAATAAAGTTATACTTCTCTAAATACCTACAGAATCCAGAATACAGAGATTAATATTGTCTTGTTTGACTAATTATGCCTCTGACATTGTTGGATGCATTTTCCGTCCGTAAAAGCCAAATAGACCGTTTTGTTAATAACACTTGCTCCGCAGTAATCTATTACTCCATTCTATTAAATGGAGAATTATTAGCAGAGACGATCAACTTGTTTGAATGATTTGGCAATACAGAGACATCCTTTTCTTTTCACTATTCTTTAATAAATGAATTGGGAATAAATGAACATTTTTAAATACTTTCAGATTATTAAGGCTGAATTTTAAATCTTTCAATTAGAAATGAATTATCTATTAATATTTAAGCTTTATATATGATCTGATTGGAAGATTTTCATAATTAAATATATTTTTATGTTATTTTTACTGTATAAATGCAAAATATCAGGATGTTTTCTTTATCTCCTTTGTGAGACAGGCAGAGTAGCGCTTGTCTGACTGGACTTGCCAGAGGGTACTTGAAAGGTCTGTCATGTTCTGGAGATAGCAAGATGCTTCCTGTTTGCGCTAAATGTCAGCAAAAACAGGCATCACTTCATCAAATTTTGGATTGTCTTGGACTGGACTAGGACAATGTCCACCATGGTCTATTTTTTGTATTAGATGTCATTAATGTCAACGGTTTCACTGATCTATTTAGACTCCGTTGGAGCAGATGGGAAATAAGAAACAAAAAGATATGTTTTTTTTGTTACTTATTACAAGGATATTACTATTTAGAAACAACATATAGCATTCTTTAAACGATTTAGCTGCGCATCACCAGAAGACAATATTGTAAATAGAATGATTTAAGTGAATTTTAAAATTAACTAAGTTGATTTGTTACATGAATAAATGTGACTAACTATATGATATATTTACGACAAACCATGAGATTAGGTATCAATTTAAAGACTCCTCGACTAAAAATTGAGAAAAGTTGATCCTGTTGTTGTCATTATTTTATCTTTACAAGCACTTTTCTCCCATTTAAAAACACTCTCTTTGAGTTTTATATCACCTAATGCTCAATTTTTATAGTGTTTAATTATTTTGGTGTAAATTTAACTAATTAATTTTTAATATGAAAGTGCCTCATATAAATATTTAAAATACTGTTAAAAACTGACTAAAAATTGACGAACTTTAATTACATAATTGAAAAAATTTCCGAAATGAAACAAAAATCCAAAATGAAACAAAAATAGTCATTTGTGCTAAGTTTTGGATGTTTTTGAGAGATGCATATAAAGTTTTTAAAGATAATATACCCCTGTAGTCATAATTTCTTAAATATTACACTAAAATCTCATTGAAAATAATAAAACATATTGAAATTACCTAATGTCATAGGTTTCCTCATTGGGTTTAAACTATTTGCAGTATTCAAAATAGAGGGACATAATTAAATGGCAGAAGAATAATTACTATTGATATTTAGTATTCATGAACAATTAACTATATAAATTTAATTTATTTCGAATTTAAATAAAATTAGAAGGCAACCATTTTATTTAAACATTTTCATTCAAAAAACATTTTTTTCTTAATTTTTATTTATAATAAAAAATTTAAATTTTTTCCCACCAGAAATAGAAAACAGACTTATTTTAGTGCTAATAATTTCTTTTATATTAAATACAAAAACTATTATTAGTAAATGTATCTATGAAATTGGAATACGTGACTTTAAAAGTCATATCTGTTGAAAGAAATTGGAATATTAAATGAAATGAAACATATTTTTTTTTGCTGTGTTAGGTACTAATTTGTGGCCTAAAATACTTATTGTAAAACTAAATTGCCTTTCCATTTTAAAAATAATTTCTTATTACATCTTCTATCAACAAAACCTAATCGTATATTAACAAAGCCAATTTTGGTATTATATTTGAAATTTTTAATATCTATTCACAAATTCAATAAAAAACCAGCTTGATTGGAATACAGATCAAAATCACAGATATTCTTATTGAACACCAAGGGAATTAGAAGTAGAAAAAGTAATATTTTCATTGTATGCATTATGCTTCTTTTTTGTTATTTTATTCCTAAAAGTTATACAGATATAATAATGTTTAAGCAAATAATAAATGTAACTTATATTCATAAAGCGAAGAACAAAAGATTTAGCTTTTACAAATTGTGACGCAAAGGGAATCTCTTCGGAACTTTCATGAATTGTTTGATGAAGTAATTAGGAATACACAATTTCTCAAACGATTTTTCTAAAGAAAAAGAATATTCTTCATTCGAATGAATCTCAAATAATACTCATACGTAATCAAATGAATCAAACTATTTTTGTTTAAAAAATCATCTTATTGCTTAATTCCTTTATACATAATTAAAAATGTAACTACATATATCGAAATTTAAATTTTCAATTCATTGAATTAGTAGATATGTGAATATATATATATATATATATATATATATATATATATATATATATATATATATATATATATATATATATATATATATATATATATATATGCTATTTGTAAAAATTTTAAATAAAATAAAGTTCATTCATACAACAAAATTATTTGACAAATCAATGGATTCATATGTTTTATGGTTACGTAGTAAATTTGGCTAGAATTTTAACTTTGTCTTATAATGGTATATTTATGGAAAAAAGAATAATATTTATAGATATCTTATTTTTCTGTAGTGTTTGAAAAGTAAATAAGTATAAAAGAATTGTATTATATTGCTCTTGTGTAAAGAAAAAATTTATTTATTACTCGGGAAAGACATAAAACTCTTATAAAATTATTTATTAATATAAACATTTTCCTCACGATTTTTGGAAATATTTTAGGCTTACTTTAATTTATGTAAAACACGCAATAAATACATTCACTTTTATTTTATTCTTGTTCCATGTTAAGCGTCTGATGTATCATTAGTAAAAAAAACATTAAAAATAAGACAGATTCGAATTTTGCACATACACTAATTGTAAAAAAATTGTGTTGGATTTTTACTAAATTTGATTTTTCGCATGAAAAGTAAAACAGTTACAAGAGAGAAAAAATGTTATAGTGTTTTTAAATTATGATGTTAAGTAGATATAAAAAACTTAATTTCATTAATTAATATTCGTGCAATATTGAAATTATGTATAAAAGAATTATTTAATGATTTAATTTCAAAATCCTGAAAAGACATCATTTAAGGGTATTTTAATAAATAAATAAATATCGTATGAGTCTAGGTATATAAATAATGTGTATACGCTATTAAGATTTCCTATCCAATGAATATTTTGTTTTTTTAAATATCAATAATAATAACATGATAATAATAATAATAATAATCAAATGTAAATTGTATTGATTGTTGCTGTTGTTCTCGTGTTCATAGGTTTAACAACAAAAAAAAATGCACAATCCATTGAAAAGTTGGAAGCCGTTGACTTTGAAGAGAAAAATTGTATTGACAGCAAAGATATATATTAAGGATTAGTTTCAAATAGGAAAAATACAATTTTCATTGAAAAATTCACAAGTGTAACAATAGTTAAATTAATACTTTAGGTACAAGCAAATGCAAGGTGCGATATAGATTGTAGAAGTTATGTTTGTAGAATTTATATGCGTTTTTCCAACTTTACATTACAAATTAATACCTGAAAAGCTTGAGTAAATCTAAAGATTGAAAAATTAACAATTTTTTAATTTTCAATAAATGAAAAAAATGTATAAAACAACAATATAAAATGTAAAATTAGTTTAATATTTTGTATTGTTATTTTAGAAAGTAATTGTTACACTTCTACGGTTATTTGTAAAAGAGTACGTTTAGGTATTTTGCTTATCAATTTATTCCTTTTATATTAATTTAGTTTCGTTTGTCAAGATAAAAAGTGATTTAATTAAAATACAAATTTAATTAATCTGAAATATTGGATAACGACTGTAATTCTCACACACGTTCTTTATCTAAAATTTTAATTTTTTAATATAATATTCAATACATTATTTCATTTTAATAAAATTGTAATTAAACAGAGCATTTGAACAATCGAAAATATTTGAGTTTGCAGTCAAAGATTAAATCTTGTCATTTTGTTCAATAGGATATTTGATGAAAAATTTGCTATATTTGTACAGTTAAAAAGTTTTAGTGAAATAAAATACTTATAGAACTTTTAATTTTAAATAAAATAATTATCTTTAATTTCAAAAAAATCTTCGAAAGGATTTTAATTTTAATTATTTAAAAACTTGTTTCATAATATGGCGCCGGGAACTTGTCCATCAAATATCCATTTACAGAAACCGATAGTAGAAACAGCCATTTGTCTAGGATTTCTACTGCATCTGTAGGTGAACCATCATACTAAGAAAGTAGTGTCAAAGTTTTGGGTAGCATTTCATATAGTAGGGGAAAAATGTCAACATCATTTCACATCCCAATGAAAAGACATATTTAGTGTTTATGTCGTTGGCCTTAACTTGAAATGAAATTAACGTAATGGATTCTTTCTGTAAAATAAAAAATTTAGAATACAATGAGCTTCAAAGTAAATGATTTTTTCTTCAACAGAAAAAAATCAATAAAAGGAAATATTTAGTTCCAACCTCAATTATAAATACCATCTAGTAAATAACTGAGTTAAATGATGAATGATCAGCTTTTCTGGTCACTTTTAGTCGAAGATGTGTGGGTTGGATTCTGACTTCCTGCTTAGATGTTTTTATATATTCGGCAAATGATTTTAATTTATAAATCGAATCTAAAAAGATAATATTTAAAGTAATAAAAATACTTTAAAATAAAAATATTTAAAGTAATAATTACGAAAATAAAAATATTTAAAGTAATTCTTGAGCTCAAAAACTGTGTTTATTTTGAGTATCCAAACGAAATGTATATCAAACATATTTCATGTACTTCAAAAGAAAAACAGCATTTGCTCCTATGTCTCCCCCTGTCAACTTGTCCAAATTCATTTTTATTATTCGTATTCTTTTATCACTGACTTTATAAAGTGTTGAAATTTTTAAGCAACAGCATTGCAAATAGCTGCACTTACTGTATTCCTAATTATTATCATACTCCATATTGAAATTACTTTCTTATTACTAAATTAAACCCAGATTTTAAATATCAATAAATTCAGTTCTTAAATTTTACCCTAGAACTGTTTCTAAAACAAAATATATGCCTTAAAGATTTACATAAAATCTTTATAGTATATACATATATATATATATATATATATATATATATATATATATATATATATATATATATATATATATATATATATATATATATATATATATATATATATATATATATACATATATATATATATATATATATATAGCTTCAATTTATCAACCCACCAGTATACTACTAGTATAATTACTATCTTTTTATCTATCAGGATATTTTTCTTTCCATATAGTTAAGATTAAGAATTCAGTTCAAGTGACAATCAGGAACATAAAAAAGCTCTTTTTGACAGGAATTACATTAATTTAAAAGAGAATTTTGGTTTAATATTATTTTACATATTTTACATCTACGAATTTTGTACAGCATTCTTATACTTATTTTCTAATACTTTACAGTACTTTCAGACCTCTAAAAGTCAAACAGATTCTTAGGCTAATATGTGTC
Organism: Latrodectus elegans; assembly: GCA_030067965.1. NCBI lineage: Eukaryota > Metazoa > Arthropoda > Arachnida > Araneae > Theridiidae > Latrodectus > Latrodectus elegans. The sequence continues at coordinate 23,771,383 of CM057810.1, read as the reverse complement.
TTTATATATCTCGTAATACCTTTCACTATTTTAATAATTGAGGAATTATTAACAGCTTAACAGCTTAAATAAACCTTTTCGAGTGATTTCCTGATAAATTTATTTCGAGGAATATACTGAATGCTTTCTAATCGTGAGTAAGATTAATCGTAAAGCTGGTAGACTCAATAGATAATTAGACTTTGAAACAGAAAATAATTATTGGATTTTCACAGTGAAATTAGAAACGCATAATAAATTGCAGCTTAACGAATTCTATTTAAAATTAAATTATTAGGTGGCTGTGTTTAGAATTAAAAAAAGGAAGTAACTAACCAATATTTGATTATAGAAACTTGTGTAACCTATATATAATCCTTACTGCTGTGAATGGAATATTCATTAATGCACACAAAAGAAGCCAATTAGATTGCTGAAGATGTTCAGCCACATATAGCCATGCTGACTTCTGTGGCATGGTTAGCTTCTCTAGATTACGCGTGTGAGGATTCATGATGCGGACAACCCGATCGAGACGGTTCTACATATTCTCGATGGGTTTAAGGTCAGGTTAATTTGCTGGTCAGGGAAGAACGGTTATTTGATTCTGGTACTTTTCGAGCCACGTACATACACTACCAGCTGTATGACATTTCGCATTGATTTATTGCTTGTTACCATCACCGTGAGGAAAAACAGTATGTATGTAGGGGTGGATATTTTTTAAAAGGAGAATTGTGTACTTCTATTGATTCCTCATGCCTTCCACAATAATGAGTGAATATACAGAATGTCAAGAAAACATTCCCCCCCCCCCTGTAACTATCCTGTTTTGTGCCTAGACGATTGCGAAAATAGTTGCTATTGCATGTTTTATCATTATATATCAGGTGGAAGAATGAAAGCATTATTTTAAATGATGACTAATTAAATGAATTTTTCCGATGGTCCTAAGATTTCTAAAACTTAAAATTTGTCTTCCTTTTGAAATATGCTGATCATTGATTACTTTTTCTCTTTTTATTCTTGCCTGTGATTTAGCTCCTTATATTTCTTTTTTCGTTTATAAATTGTTGCAAATTTATTTAAATAAGAATATAGATTAGGATGCCAGCATATATATTTATGAACACTATCCAACAAATATATTCATTATATAGTAAATAATTTTATTTAGAAAAAGCAAATTTAATGAACTTTAAGAAATACCAGATTGACCGAAAATTTAAATGATAACATATAAGAGTGTAATGGTAAATAAACAATGGAAATTTTAAATAAAATTTTTAAAAACTCAGTTAAAGAATTCATCGAGACAAATGTTTCTGTATAGAAACCTTTGCAATAATTTTACCACACCACCCTATGGAGAAGAAATTATCGTTGCAGCAGTAGGTGTCAGGTTCGAATCCTGGTTTGGGCATGGGTGTTCTTTTCTCTCTGCGTGTTTCTCTTTATTTACCTTTCGGGGTGAAGATGGCACACGCATTGTGTACCCCACTGAAAAAGATGACATCCCTTTCGCTTAATATAGTGCTGAATAGGAATATCCAAAGGGCAGACGGGCATTATAAAAAATTTTACTTTTGGTAAAATTAATTAACAGATTTATAATAAATATTATGTGTATTTCTATGCAAATAAGCAAATATTATAAACGCAAACTTATCTAAACTAGAAATATTTAGATCAGAAATTCTTAGCCTTTTTCCTGTTTAAATTCGTATAAAATTTTATTCTCCCACCTCCACACATTTTCTCAATCATATCTAGCATACAGCATAATTATGACAACAGCTTTAAATTAACAATTCTAGTAAAAAGGAGCAAAACTAAGAAAATAAGATTCATTGAATTTATTTCTATTTTTGTTCCATTTTATTAATTCAGCACAAACCCCAACAGGCATTGAAATTATCAAAGACCTTTTTTAAAATTCAAAATTGATCCTTACAGAGTAAGTCTAAATCCGTTAAAAATTTTTGATTTAGAATACTACTTTTTAATAATAGTTTTCATGTTAAGTATATTTATATCAATTAGTCTATATAAGAATTGTTAAAATTTCTGTAAAATATTCAACATTCTAATGATTCAGTAAAATATTCAACATTCTAATGCTTCATTAAAATAATCAACATTCTAATGGTTCAGTAAAATATTCTAAACTCTAATGATTCAGTAAAATATTCTACATTCTAATGGTTCATTTTTTACGTCCTTATGTTGGCTCTTTCGAGCATAATAAGTTTTGCAGTCGAATAAAGAACTGGAGTATCTCCAGGAGTTGAGAGCGTCTTGAAATGTGAAGAAGTGCGGGCTTCCTGGAGGACAGAACATTCCCAAAGATGCTCGCCATCCATGTTAATATTTTCCTTACATAAAATGCAATCGGATGAATTCACAAGCCCAATGTGATATAGATGTTACTGGAAAAAATCATGCCCAGTAAGTAACATGAAGCAGAAAATCCTTATAGATCTAGGTAGATCTCTGGGAATACATGAGCTCAACAGGGTCCTCCAAGAGGCATCAATTGCATTCTCTTTGTAATAAATTTTCCGCTGGTGACGGATAACCCGTTTTAGAAGGAGTTTGACATTTTTTAGGCCAGTAGGAGTATCTGGAGTGTTTAAAAAAGAAGCCTCTTTCGCGAGATTGTCTGCTTTTTCATTACCAGGCAAGTCGCAATGGCTAGGGATCCATTGTAAAGTAATTTCCTTTCTAAAGTGTTAATGATGGTATTGCAGTTAAATTCTATGGATGTAGGTAGGAGAGTATAATTTGCCACTGTATGAATGGCAGCCTGACAGTCAACAAGAAGGACAAATTTTATTTCCGAGAAATCTAAAATTTTGGAGAGACATGTAAATTGCATACATTTCTCCATCAAAATTGTCTGAGTTTTTTCCCAAAGGCTCTTTGAGTTGGAAACATTTGGAGAAGACACCAGCTCCCACTCTCCCAGTACTTCTGGGAGAGTAATGGTTCAGTAAAATATTCTAAATTCTAATGATTCAGTAAAATATTCAACATTCTAATGGTTTAGTAAAATATTCTAAATTCTAATGATTCAGTAAAATATTCAACATTCTAATGGTTCAGTAAAATATTCTAAATTCTAATGATTCAGTAAAATATTCAACATTCTAATGGTTCAGTAAAATAGAAACTTTCTAAATTCAATGATTCAGTAAAATCAATTCAACATTCCTAATTCTAAATGTTCAGTGAAAGTAATTCTACATGGTTCAGTAAAATATTCTCATTCTAATAGTTCAGTAAAGTATTCTACATTCTAATGGTTCATTCAAATACAGTTTATTGATAAAGCACTCACTGAATGCCTTTCATATTAATGATATTGAATAATCATGGCAGGTAAATTATAATTTATTAAATATTTTTATATCGAAAGTTTTTTTTATTTAATAATACTTAACAACTGAAAGCATTTTTCAAATATTTATAAAAATTTATGTGATTTTTTTGCTTAACTCTAATTTACATTCTAATAACATTCTAGCAGTCATTATATTTTATTTCTCTGCAAATCTTTTCGCTCTGTAATGGTTTATTAACGTACAACAACTCAAGATAAAATTGATTGATAGAAATAAAGCTTGAAATTCTATATAATTACGTATTAATATGAGAAAAATACTTAACAAAGTAATCGTATTTCCTCTTTCAGAAATGAGATATAATCTCCGAGGCTCCAAGAGTTGATTCCTCCAGTACATGTTTAATAATCTGAACATCAATCGAGATTAGACCGCCTGAGAGAATCACACGAATAGCGAAGGGATACACATACCTTAGGAAGAGGGATATTAGAAGGGACTTGTGTGAGAACAACTTCCAGGTGTTTTCATGTTTTAGTGATTTCGGATTGCTTTGAAGTTTTGCACTTTCTCTTATTAATAGATGAGTGTTAACGAGAGAAGTTTCTAAAATAATAAATACTCATTTTCTAAGAGATTGTTCTCAATAAGTTATTACAGCGTAACGATATTTTATAAACTTAATCTATCAGAATTATTATATTATTGTGTCTTCCCTTCAAATGTTAATGATATGATATTTGTGTAACAAAAGGCAGTAAAATTATCTATAAAAATTAGGCTTTAGAAATTATTTGGAAAATTTTTTTTAAATTGAATTTTGTTATTAATCATTAATATTTTTAAATGATATACATGCTTTAATTTTTTGACACATTGCTTAAAATTAAATAAGGAATTATACACGAAAAATCCATTATTAAATTTTAAGTAATTGTACCACGTAAAAGAAATAATATTTAATGGAATGTAAAACACACGCATATTTGTATACACATTAAATTACTAACTTTTCTATACTATCTTTTGTATAGAATTCATATACATATATTATTTGTGTTTTAAGAGCTACTTTTATATCAAAAACGTAAAACATGTTTATGTTATAATAGAAAAAATATCGATTCGATCAGCATAAAAAACTTTCAAATTTCACACAAGAGTTTCAATATTAAAATTAGTATGTCATAATTTTTTTTATGGATTTCTAATGATATATGTAGTGTTAATTTATTTTCAGTTACCTAATTTTGCAAAGAAACTTTTAATTTAATTTAATTTTGTTAAATCAAGTTACATAGAAATCATTTAGATTAGTTCTATCTTGGATGAAGAAACAAGTTTAGCTATTTTATTGAGCTAAAAATTCAGTTAGGATTTATAAAGTTACTTCACGGATTTGAATAGGTAATCCAATTTATTGCAATAAATAAATATTGAAAATACTCGTGATTATTTTCAATATTTAATTAATGTAACATATATTACTTATTGTAACGCTATAAAATAATTTTTAATCCATAATTCTATTATCATAATCACTATTATTTACAATATATATAAGCACAATTATTTATAAGAGATGCCCTACATAATGAATTTATTTTTATGCATTTTATTATTTATAAAATTTATAATTTTAATAGTGTGCGATTTAAAAATGTTTTATTATTTTATAAATTTTGTTGAATAAAAATGGGTATTATAAATCCATTTATAATTTTCTGTCCAATAAAATTGACCTGTATGTTTCAAAAGCTAGGATATCGTCAGTGAAGTTAATATGAATGAGACATTTATCACTAAAGCTAGAGTATTATTTGTGAAGGGATGCGTCTAGCTAGTAGACAACCGAATATATACCCAGCAATGCCAGTTACATAATTAATCATTTACACAATTTCATGCAGGAAATGAGGATTCAGGCAGTCAAATGCTTATGACAAAGAGATGGCATGACTTGAAAATAATCATTAATGCATTTATCTGTTGCACACTTACAATTAGGATTGCAATACAAATAATAATTATTTAAAGATAGTTATTTTAAACCTTATGTAAATATTAGACTCAGTTTATGTTGATTAAAAAAACTGTTTAAACAGAAGTTGCAGCGGTGCCATTTAAAACAATTGCTAAGATAGAAAAAATAAGAAGATGATTAATTTTAATTATAAAATAATTTTTTTACAAAATCTCTACCTTAACTTCTTGTTAAGATAATTTAGTTTTTTTGTACAAGTATACATTTTAATATTATTATAATTTGATAATTTTTATAATTTACAGTCCACCTCAAATTTAATTCAGTGTTTAGAATTGGGGACTACGACATTAAAAAATTGGTTTGACAAAAAAGCATTTACATTTTTAGATACAGTAAAATTCTTATGAATTGACTCTTAATTATACTTTCTTCTTAAATTCTTATTAATTAATAGAAGAGCTTGTTAACTTTTAATTTTACCATGGTGCTTGGCTGTTACAGTTTTGACATGGAAATAAAGTTGGTTAGCTCTGACACACTCTTTCACAGCTTTGCGCATTTAGTATTGTTTTGTTGTTAGTAATAAGAAATTTCTTATACAGAAAAAAGAAGCTTATAAATAATGGTTTTGAAAATGCAGCCATGGCAGCTTTTACTAAAAGAGTTAGAAATTTTCCTTTTAGGATGCCATCTAGAATTATTATTTGAGATAACTAATTGACATTACTCATTTCAGTTATCATTTAACGTACTGCTTTATTTCTAATTTTTTTTAAAAAAAATGGCTGGATTCTTCTTCAGAGATCACAGAAGTTCGGACTTGTGCTGTATTAGTGCTTGGGTATTTGCTTCTGCATTCTGAATCTAGGGCTAAAGCAAATCAAGCACTTATTGGTCCAAGGTAATATTTTTATCAAATTTCCAAATTTTTCTTGAAGAAATATTTATAAAAGATTAGAATAGTAATTTTGTCAATGAATATAGTTTTTTTTCCAGCACTCTATTGAATTTGGAAATTAGATGTACCAATGTGTAAAAAGGTCCTTCGCGTGTTTGCTAAAGGTGGTTGTGATCGTGTTAGTAACGTCCTCCAATTAAAATAATATTTTTAAGAGTTTCAGCTTAAGATCTGCGGGGTTTTCTGCTATGTTCTTGTTCCTGAATGACGAACACAACCCCCCTACCCCCAGCAATCGACACCTAACAGATACAGCCCAACTCTGGGACAAAGATGTACATTAGCTTACACGCAGGAGAGAGAATAGGATTTTTATTCTGTAGATATATAGCTAATTTATTAAAATATGATGAAATATCAATTCACAAATTTGAAAGAAAATTATTTTCCTATGGACCAAATCGTGATATTATATTTCTGTTTTTAACTAAACTATTTATAATTTTTTTTATAATACACGGTATGAATTTTTGTAATATTATTTTTCAATATATTCTCGTTCTAACTTTTTTCAGGAGATAAAAACACACATTATAAACTAAACGTGTATTGTCTAATTTATGAAATTTTCTGCTTAAAGAAATATATATTTTCAAAAGGTTTACCAAATTAAGTTTTTTTTTCCTTTTGAAAATTCAAAAGTTGTTTGAATGAAATGTAGAATATCTGCATTTTAACAAACAAACATAATCCTAATTATTTTATTAAAAATCTAAAAAGCAAAGTTTCGAGAACTACGTGATTTATGAGCCTTATTTCTATCGATTTAAAAATACCCATTTACTCTTAAGCTATTTTCTTCACGGAAAAGCTTTTTACTCTTTTTTCTAATTTACGTATAGTTAGATAAATATGAAATAAACAGCTTATTACTTAACAAATATTAAGTTTTATTTTAGCATATATGTTCATCGTGACTGATTATTTTTTAGAGCCTAAATATGCAGTAATCATTTATTCCTCTCGTCAGCAGAATATTTAAGTGAATTATTTATTATTCTACATATATTTCATTTGTAATTTCATAAATATTTAATAACAAAATGGCATTTAAATTACTCACAAAATAATATCTTATTTTGGATCCCATCACTGAATCGTTAATGCATGTTTAATAAGTTTTTTACCTTCTAAAGTCTGGTCAAAGATACTTTATTATTAACTAATATCTGAATGTGATCAATAATTGTTAAATCTTAAATAAAAGTAACAATTTTCACTGATAAATTCGATTATAAATGTTTTATTTTTAACAGCTGGATCACGTACAAAAAGTTTTCATATTTCTAAAGATGACATTACATCTAATTTCATCACAGCAATAACCATATTGAAAGATGAGGATGATAAATCCCCCTCTGAAGTTCAGTTAAATTGCAGATAATATTACTTTTTAACGTTCTTTTTAACTGAAATTTTTTAAATATTATTTAAAAAGAAGTTTTTAAATTAATTAAAAATTTTTATTAAAACATAATTTATGAAGTCAAACTTCAAAAAGTGGTAATTTCTTCAGATGAGAATTTATTTGAATAAAAGACCGATAGTCTTAATAAATGGATAGTTTTTTGGTGGTTTTAATAATAGAATTCTGAATCTACTTTTCACATGCTGAAAATATGGGAGATAAGTTAAACACACATTTAATAAGAACGAAAGTTTCAAAATTAATGCAAAAAATAAAACAATTCAATAAAATGGATTGGAATGATTTATTAAAAGAAACTGCTCTTGGGTACTACTTATTATTATTATTAACCTAAGAATCATTTTTATTAAATGAAACTGAATAATACAGAATATTGTGATTCAAATAATCAAATAATATCGTGAAATTGAAATAAAACGTATATAAAATCGAAAATAAAATAACTAATTTTAAATTAATATTATTCCGTTTTCATAAATACCTACTTATATTTTTAAAAAAAATTACAATTACACATATAGCATTGACTGTCCGTTAATAGAAGCGAACGTAAAAACTCTTTTTCATGACAAAAATTTGAAGTGAATTCAAATTTCATTATAATCTTTCGATCATAAAGGAATCAAATATTTTAATTTACAGATTTTATCAAAATGCTTTAAGAATACTTGTGAAAAGTAATTAATTTGTAAATTAAAGTCAAATGCATTTTACACTTTCAACAATTTATATTCTCTAATACTTTTTTGTAAAAAATGGTGGAAATGAAGAAAATTAATTTATATATTTTAGTTATTGCTTGTTCTTATTGTGTCATGATTTACAAATCTTGAACAGATTCTAGCTTTTCATCCATCATAGATGTATTTAGAACAAAGGCTTTTATATACAATAAATTAATGACAGTTCATTCTAATATTCATTGACAGTTTAATTTGAACTTTTCATTTGTTTTTATACTAATGTCTTATCATTTGTTTTGTAGACAATGTAAAACATTTTAAAACTCCACAAATATTTGTTCAGTGGAAAATATCTTTAAATTTACTTACATTCAGATCAATAAAAATTAGCTTAAAAGTTTAAGAAAACTATTTTATGCAAACTATAATAGCTAAATATGAGAGATGATTTTTAAAATAATTTTTAAATTGCTTTATAAAAAATTAACAATTTAATATATTAATGCTTTATTTACGCAAATGATTGGGTGTGTACAAAAGTTATATATTTTACTTTAGATAGTAACAGATATAAGTGTGATAAGTTTCATATTCTTTGAGAAATGCAATTTCGTATTCTAAATGCAAATATAGTATGTGTAACATAAGAATCAAACAGCTAAATAAATTTATTTACTCAATACTATCTGAGTTGTATTGAGTTCTACTGAGTTCTATTGAGATTGTACTGTACTCTGACATACACACAAGTATTATGCATGTGAAACTATAGAAATTATAGAAGTGAAATAAATGATTTGTCTGTTTTAGAAGAAGAATTGTTTCTTTTACCTAATAGGAAGGCAACTATCAAGCAAAAATGTAAGTAATTAACGTGTGCATATTAATATTTCTTTGATATGACCCACTTCTAAACTTTTACACGGATTTTTTTAATATTTATTTTAATAATATCTTAAACAACAGTTTTCTGTTTAAAGTTATTTGAATTTTTAAATTTATATTAACTTACATCCTGAATTAAAGTCAGTTATCACAAAACGGGAACGTCCGATATCATAGAAGAAAAACTAGTGTTCGTAAATTTTTATTCATTCTTAGAATGATGTACAAAAAATGAATAAATTTATGTTCCAAACATTTTGGTGGCAAGATTTATTAGTATATTTAACTTTAAAGTTTGTAGATCCGAAGTTTTTAATTCGAAATTAAGTCCGTAAATAAAGTTGTGTTATTTATTTTTTAACATTTTGACGTTTATCGCAATATCTGTATAAGAATAATATTTATCTATTTTGTAACAAATATAAATATAAATATCTATATCAAATTAAAAGATCCAATTCATGCAAATAAATAATTTGCTGGCGTTATTCTGGCCATTATGTAGGAATGAGAGCTTATTTCACCGGTAGAAACTGCCTGAAGTAAAAGAAATCCATTATTCATAGGAGAATAAATCTAGACAAAAATTTGCTAAGATCGTATTTCAAATTGAAAGCATGTGTGTAGCTTCAAAGCATAGAAGACAATCTTTATTCCCGTAATTTTTGCCTCATTATATTTTTTTTATTAAAATTTAGAATTTGAATCAATGGTATTTTTAAATTCGTAAATAATTTGTTAACAGTGAAGTGATTTTGTGTAAGTTGACTTTAGAGTATTTTCGACCAATTAAAGATATTTCAATATGGGGAATACAATGAATAATGAAATTAGGGTGTTAAATAATAAAAAATAAAAGCGTTAAAAAGCTTTTTAAAATAAAAATTATGATAAATTAATTTGTAAAATCTCTGTGAGTACCCAAAGTTGAATTCTTAATATTATATTTTTTCGAATGTTTATTTATTCCAAGTAATATGTATACAAAATATGACAAAAATAAATAAAATTTCTTAATTTTTTTAAACTAAATTATAAATAAAAAATTATTTTGATTCGTATCATGGCCCTTATATTTTGCAAGCTGTAATGCTAAAATCACTTATAATCTAATTTAGCTATTCATTTTCTACTACAAAAATATAAAAAAGTTAAGTAGATTTGCAGCAAGGCATTAGTTTTTATTATTGTTGAAAATAAACAGCAACTGTTATTAATTTTTATAATAATTAATACAGCATGTTAATTATTTATACTAAATGTACATTTTATATTATTATTATTATTCGCAAAATAGGAATAATGGATAGTATAATTTTTTTTTTTTTTTTTTTTTTTTTTTTTTTTTTTTTTGAAGATTGATTTCTAAAAGACCAGTACGTGACTTCTTATCATGCCTGAGAAAGTTAATGTCAGTTGTTAATTTAAGATTTAAAAAAATTTTTTTTTTACATTTGTTAATTTTATATCCGATATGAATTGATAAAAAATAAAAAGTAACGCTTGCTTATTATCAATTATTTTAAGTAAATATATTTATGAAATTTAAATGAATCTTCTTATTGTAAAATGGGGTTCATTTAAAACGAAATAAATTTTTTTTAATTTACTGAATTTAGTTGACATTAACTTAATATATTACCAACGTTTTATTGTCACTATAAAACAAAAATGCAATTATTGAAAATGTCCTCTGTATACATCAGTAAAAGTACATCATTACAAATTTACCACTTATTAGATTTTGAGTACTAATTATCAAATTTTATGTCGAAGCAAACTGCTATTCAATTTAGAGGAAAAAGTAAATACTTATTTAATACTTATAAAATATTCAGACTACATATTCAAATATTACTATATGAATTCCTAAAACACAATATAAAATGAATAAAAAATTATTAATGTTAAATTTAAAATGGCCTAAATAAATATCAAGCATTTGAAATGAGAATATAATTCAGTAAGAATTTTGATTCAGGAATCCTGACTAAGTTAGAGAGTTCTCCATTCCCTGTTTCAGGTTCTCATTGACTAGTTTCGCATCGGACATTGTTTGATGCACTTTCACTATTCTGAAAGCCAAATAGATCGTTACACTAATGAGACTTGCGAGTTTGTAATACATTTCTCGACTCTAATAAATGTGAAATTATTAACAGCTACAGTAAACCTATTCTAGTGATCCGGAGATAAATTTGCTTTGAAGAATATTTATTGAGAAGGTTGTGAACAAATTTAAACCTAAGCATATGAGTAATATTTTATGATTTAAAATACTGATAAATTTATTAATCTTATTTTGAGATTACTTTAGAAGGCATCTTTTATGATAGTATACTTTCAATAATTCATTTCTACAATGTATGAGCATTTATTTAATTTTAAATACAATGTTTTAAAATTTTTTTTAATGTATTTTGTTTTTGTGATCGGAAAAAGTGAGACTTGCTTGGGTCGATTTGTTTAAAGTTCTAGCAGAAAAGAAACATGATTTTTTTCTTATAAATGTTAATACTGAATTAGGTTTCACATTTAATAATTTTTGTTTAAAATTTCCGATTTATCTTAAAAGTATTTCTTTTGCTTTGTTAATTCGTTCTGTATTGTTTATAACAATGATCATAGAAATTAATTTTCGAAAAATGAATACAGTTTATTTTCCAACACTCATTTTAGACTAGAATTTTTATGATTTAAGTATTATATATATATATTGCATTTTCTAGCTTTTTATATTATATATAAACAATGTAAAATTAATACTCTCTAACCAATACAATACAAATATGAAATGCATTAATTCTGTATTTCATTTTAAATAAAAATGATTTATTTTTAAAAATCATTTCAGGCTAAGTTCTTAAAATAAAATACGAAATTAATGCTTACCATAATTGTGTTTTATTGGTTAGAAAATAAGAATTTAATTTAATCAAAAGTACTAAAAAATAATCTTTTGTTAAATAATCTTTTCCTTCTAATACCTTGAGTTTTCTTAGCTTAGATTTATAATTTCTTATGTCTTTTACAAATTATACTAAAAGTATAAAAATGTTCAGAAACTTTATTTTGTTTATACTATAATAACTTTTACCTCAAAGTTTTACAAAGAGTGCTTAGGAAGTATTAAAAGTAATGTAATCATTCAGAAAATCATTTAAAAAGGTTTTTTTCACAGTCAGTGATTAGATGTGTGTTCATAAAAGAACATTCATTTATTCAGTATTCTAATGATCACAATCAAAAGGGACGATTTTTACTTTTCGATGTAGCGTCTGGAATAGTTTTCCTAAGAACAATGACATTTCATATGCAGTTTAAAATTATTATTCAAGTTTTGATGTGTATTTTAAGCACAACTATGCATTGCATACCTTTCATTTTTTTCTTTAGTTGTAATCACTTCGGGTATTTCTTTCAAAATTTATTCAGAATATTCTTTGAAATGGATTCTATTTACATATTGAGTAGAATGTTTTCTGCATTTGCGATTAAGATCTCATTTCATATGCTCCATCTATACAACTATTTTGTTTTCGAAAGTATGATTAGTCCATACAAAAAGTCTGATATTGTATAAACATCTATTGGTATTGTATTGTATAAACATCTTGCATGCTTTTGCTGTGATATTTTCGCAAGTAATAGATCAAACTGCTATAATTTGATAAAAAAGTGTTTATGTTTTAATGACAAGAAAAACATTCAAATGCAAATACACATGTATAATCCCCCTTAATTTCCTTGCTGTTCAATATCTGCAGTGAATTCTTTGAGATATATGAGTTTTTCCTTTGTGACACATTTTAGGAAACAATATCTATGAGAAATTCTCTTGTGAGATAAAGCTCTCAGTAAAAGTTAAGGAAATCTTATTTTAGGTTTCAGTAACTAAGTTTTCAACGACCTGGATCAAAGTTTTAATAGCAGTCGGATTACAGAAAATATGATATTTTACTTACCATAAACTATAATTTTCCTTAAATACTTACTCGAACTTGAATAAATGCTTAATATTTTACAAATACCTTATTAAATTAAATTATTTTTGCATTTAACTATTATAATAAATACATCTATATTGATTTTTTAAACACTCGGGAGACTCATTGAGAGTTAAGGAATGAAAACGTATTATTTTTATAAAGAACTATTACACTGTCATGCTAAACACAATAGGTAAAAAATAAAAAGTTAGATGACGCAATATATAAAAAAGGAGTATGACACAATATGTAAAAACATAAATATTTACGATTCAATATTTAAAAAAATAGATATGACATATTTTGTAAAAGATGAAATGGAATGACACAGTAGGGAAAAAAATATTACTAATAGAAATTAATAATATTTATTTTTTACATATTGAGGACTTCATACTACAAGAAAAACATTTAAAAAATAATACATACAATAAAAACAAAAATTAATAAATTTTATTTAATTAATTATAAAATTATTGGAAATTAATTAACTTAAAATTTGTGTAATTATTAAGCATTTATGCACATATTTTATGTGATATTAATGGTCTTTAAAGCAAATTAGACTAAGTGTGATTTTAAAATTCTCTAGAAAACATTTTCTCTCGTAAATCTTAAATCAATAAAATAGTAATTTATATCTTCAATAAGTTATGTAATTTAATAACACGTTCATAACACTCCAGATCCAATAATAAAACTGAATTTAACTGATGACATATTTCTGTGTGAAAGAATTAACTTAACCTAGTCACGCTAATGGCAGTTAACATAGTGTAATTAAAGTGCACTTCGTTGGTAAGAGATTTAGCTTCCTCAAATTCCTTCTTCAGATAAAACGAAAGGAGGAGACCTCAGTAATTAAATTTCCTCGCCAAAACTCTTAGCAAGAGAAGGAACAACTGCGATGGAATAAGAAGATAAAACTGGATTCCTTTGTCTATCGTCCCTTAATTGGACAGAATTGAAACAGACGTACACGTTTTGTCTTCTGACGATTTTTGACATCAATGTGTTTCACTATTATTTCAGCTGGCTTTTAACAGGCTTGGCAAATCACCTGTAAGGTTTTCGTCCACAATTATTCTATATGCTGGATTGGTTACTCTTAACAAACATTTTATGACAGAATAGTTGAATCTGCATAATGTTTTGAGATTTAACATGAATTATGAATCTAATACAATACATCTTATAATAATTATTATTATATGAGATTATACCAGAAAGTGCAAAATCTCTATTGTAAATATTTGCCATACCAATATGAATAAATTTTGATTTGAGATGAGAACTGAAAATTTCTCATATTATGATATTTTCAATAATACAGATAAAGTCTTTAATACTTAAATTTCAGATTGCCTAAACAATTGCCATATCTAAGCTAATCCTATATTTGTTAAGCCACACTAAGAAGTAATATTGTCCAGTGCTTATTTTAAATACATTGTTAGTTAAATGTGTATCAATATACCTGTCAGAAATTAGTATTTATCATATATTTTAAAATTAGTATTTATCATTCCTAAAACTTACATCATCACGAAAAATCATACATCATGTAAGTTTTAGGAATGATAAATTCTAATTTCAAACAGGTTGTAAAAAAATATAGTCTTTTAAAGTGTATTCATCGCAAAATATTTCTAAGAAAGGAGGCAGAAGATTATTTTATGCTTTTGATGCAATAATCTTCTTATTTAATGCATCATCACGAAAAATCATATATGATACATTGAATACGAAGATTATTGCATCAAAAGCATAAAATAATCTTCTTCCCCCTGTTTTAGAAATATTTTGATTTGAATACACTTTAAAAGACTACATTGTTTTCTTACATATTGCAAGATTTATTAAATATGTAAAGTGCATGACATTCATGCTCCAAAAAGTTTGTTACAAAGTCAGAATATGCTTGTAACTGTGAATATTCTTCATTCATTTTAACACTGTAATTGTTTTTACTATTTACATTCTACAATAAATGTAAAATTCCTTAGTTGCTGTTTTAATTTACTGTTAAACGTCATTAATATATAAATAATATTAAAATTATAAAATATTATTATTATTAATAATAATAATAAATATACCTCTTATCTGTTAAGGCAACTATTTAAATAATACTAATATATAACAGGAAAATTTTCCTATATGAAATGAAAATTTTGAATCTGACTTAATAACATTTTCTCAATTTATTTGTTCAAAATAAATGATTATTTCAATATGTTTTAAAATTTAAAAGGCAAAAATACATAAGATTCTCATTAACATTTCAGTTATTAATTTTTGAAATTGAGCTTAATCATGAATGCAATAAAAAGTATCATTTTAAACTACTTAAAAAAAAGCATTGAAGTAAATTAATATTTTCCTAATTCTGAAATCTCGTATAGTTAAAATAGTCCACATAATATATCCTGACAAATTTATAACAGTTAAATTTAATCTGTTATTTAGTATTAACGAAATAACAAGAAAAAACGTCCTTAAAAATAAATGTATTTATTGTTATTGAATTTTTCTACAAGCATATTTACAAAATAATATATATGAAATAGTTTGAGTGTTCAGAAACTTCTTAACAAAAATATATAATACAACTTAAGACATAAAAATTTTCAAGCTTTATAAATAAGTTGTTAATATGTATAATATTAAAAAATTTATTTGCAAATATTAGAAATTTAATTGAACTGATAGAATTGAAAGAAAATAATTGAATTTAAAGATAATTTCTCACGTGATAATAGTTGTAAATTTTTAAATAAATGTTCTAAGATATTGTTTTCCGTTGAAAATTTTGTGATCCTAATGTGATTAAACTATTAAAAAATACAATAGTATAAAAAATACACTTAGACGATGAACCTTTTTCGTAATGGGATTTCATTAAAAATCATAATCATCTCCTCTGTTAAAAAATTCATAAAGACAGGATGAGATTTATTTCCTTTTATCGCACAGAAAATAAATAAGATATAAGTCGCTGAACTAATCATATTTTGAAAGTAATAAATATTTATTACAATAAACAATATATAGTTCGCTGAACAAATTACATTTTGAAAATAATAGATATTTATTACAATTAAAGCATCAATGCAAAATTACTTTAACAAGCAATTAAAAAAATTACTGCCAGTAAAACCATTTTAATTTTTTAAAATAATTTAAATTTTTAAAGGGGTGCCGAATTCAAAAACTGGATATTAATCGCCATAACCATTGACATATGTGGTTGTTACGGCAGCCTGCTTCCCTAAACCTAGCCCTGAGTTGAGCTTTATCAGTTACAATGAAGCAGTTTTGTGTCTTTATGAATTTAAAGCAGGTACCAAGCAGAGGACACCAAATTCTTGACTTATCACACACAGAGGTATCATATCACTTGCAGGGTATTGCCACCACGCCTTATTTTAACATGCTCCACCCGATTTTAGAGAACATGACAATCAAAAACGTATGTAATATATTCATTCTTAAAATGTTAAAATATTAATTTTTAAAAAAACTTTTTAATATTAACATTTTTATGCGCCCAAACTATTATTCGTTACATTTAAATCATACATTTTGTTGAAAAAGGACTCATCATTGTAATCAAATTTTCTAATGCAGGATTTAAAATACGAGTTTTTTCTAATCATTTTTATGATATATAAAGGGAATATTAAATTAAGAAACATGCAAACATTTCATGTAGCGTAAATAATTTGAAGTTATTTAAAAAAATTAAATTAGTGTCACGCAAAGAAAGTTGCATCGAAAATTTGACATGCGAAAGATTACTATAATCTTAATTTGAGATAAAATAGCATAAAACATATTCTTATATTTAAATTTATTCATGATTTCCTTAACACGCATTTACTTAAAAAGATTAATTACTAATCTACCAAACTAGGCTTATGTGTCTGTTTGCTGTTGATAATCTCTGTTTAATAGAGTAGAGAAATGCATTATGATGACGCAAGTTCATTAGCGAAGAGCTCCATTTGGCATTCAGGTGATTGAGGACACATTCAACAATGTCAGAGACAATTAATGAATGAAGATGTTATTAAGTATGAAATGCATGATTTAGTAGACTTATTCATAAGATAAATAATTATTAATTGTTTTCGAATTGCTTAAAAGCTATGATTCCACCTTTTTCTACAACACACACACATATTCATTAAATAATACTTATGTATCTGAAATATTTCGGTTAGATTCTAAGCATATTTTATTTGATTTTGATTAATGTATAAATCCTAAAAGCAAAAAATTGTAAAAATTTTATTTTGAAGATAATTGTCTGTTAGTAAGTGGTATGAGAAAAAAGAAACGTTAGTTATAAATTTTAATTTCTTTCTAATGTTAAAATACTGAGATATTTTAAGTATTATGAATTATATGTATATAGTTATATGATTTAAGTAATATTGTTGTACCTATTTTAAAAAGTATTTATGTACCTTAAACTCAAAACATTTAAAAAATAGAATGTCTCATTTAAGCATAATTACTTGAATAAATTGTAGAAAAATGTATTAGAGTAAATTTTGAGAAAAATTTGGGAATAAAAAAGATTTTTTGAAACACTTTGAGCACCACGTAATAACTTATTATTTTATTTAAGTTATAATATGGTAATAAGGAATGGAAAATTATAAAAAAATTGCATTTTTAAAACACCTTATTTATTCTTATTATTTTCAATTATTCTTATTTATTTTCAATATTACTCAATGTATACATAAATAATGTATGTATATATGTATATTAAGTTTCTGAAATTTTATATTTTAATTTAAAGTCATAAAAATTATCAGGAGAAATATTAGAATATTATAGTTCTGACTTTGCATAATCAGTTAGAAAAAGAATTATCAGTGTAAATGAATTTTATAAATATTATCCAATTTTTTTTTATAATAAAAATTTCGTTTTAACGTATAAATTACGCTTTAAAATAAAACAAAAAGTAAAAAAGTTTTTAAGCTTCTTAATATTTTTTTTATTTTTGAAAATTGAATTCAATACTCAATAGAATAGCTGAAAATTATATTGATTAAATAATATATAAAATTAATTAAATAATATATAAAATTCATATGATTAAGTTAATAAAACTATTTTTAAAATTTTGGTTTTTTATACAAAGATATCAATTCTTATTTGAATGAGAATTTTTTATTTCTTATTTTTAAACTTAATCAATCTATCAATATATATATATATATATATATATATATATATATATATATATATATATATATATATATATATATATATATATATATATATATATATATATATATATATATATATATATATATATATATATATATATTTCTAGTAAAATATTTTTGCTATTTTTTGATCCAATAAACATGAATATACTTTTTATTACAACTGTCATTAGTAAAAAATAGCCAACCATCTAAAAAGTGTCATAATCTCTGTTGGTGCTATTTGAAATAAAAATATTAAAATGTATGAAAAATAACCAAGAAGGTGCTTCAAGAAGAATTAAGAAATTTCAATTCACGTATTTACTGAGTTTTGTGAAATTAATCACGACAAACTTTTGAAATTGCAACACATGATATGAAATATTTTTTTGAACATTTTGTCTATTACAGAGAAGTAAAAAACATCATAAAAATAATACTAATGCATTCTAAAATACTCTCAAACATTAAATAAACTACTTTCGACTAAGAAGAATATATTAAGCAATGTACCCTTTTTGTAATTGGATACAGCAAAAGAAATCTGAAGAATAACACAACAGTAACAAGAGAACATGTTTAATGATTCATATTCAATGGAATGTCATTTTATTGTGATTTTAATTATCCCGTTGCTAAGATACAACGTTTTCTCTTAATGAAGGACACGTTTAACCTGCTGACATTTTTACTTTCCCATGAATAATCATTTTAATTTGCTTCTCAGAGAAATGATGTTTGGATAGCATTTTAATATCGCACAGCGCTGAAATCTGATCTGTTTATTTCCATGCATTTAAGTTAGAATGAAGTAAATAACTTAAAATTGAATATTCATTAGATTTACTTACTTTTTAATATAAAATTTTATGCATTTAGTTTTAAAAATATTATAATAATGTACTTTGTCTTTAATAAATTGTAAAACTGAATATAACAGATTAATGTATTTTTATTTTTAAATTATATTCATTAAATAAGTTGCAAAAACATTATTTATAATCGAGTAGTGTATAAAGTTAATTATATTTAATAAATGTCTCTTGTCTTGAAAATAATTTATTTCATATTAAATATGATTAAATTTTTCATGAATTGTTATTACAATTTAAAGATGAAATGTAGGAAATTTTTGCATGAGAAAAATCAATCTTGTTTATTTAAATAATTGAAACATATAAACTATTGGGTTGTCCTTTTCTTAAAAAAGACTACCCAAAATTTCTTCATAATCCTTTAATATACAAAACCATAATAAGATATCTTTTATCAAGTTTGTTAATTCTTGTTAAGAGTATGGCATTTTTCTAAGATGGACAGTTGTGATTTCAAAAGAAAATCAATTGCATTTAAGTCTGATTGCTCACAATTGAAATAGGTACTTATCATTAGTTTAAAGTTTATATATTTTCTGTAACTATAATATAATTGCACAGTTTCACAAAGATTTGTATTATATATTTATACAATTCATAATTTATTCAAAAATCAATTTACTGCAAATCACAGCACAATTCTTATGTGGATAAAAGTTTAATAAATTCTTTCAACACTATTCCAATTACAATATGCATTTACAAAATATGGTATATAAATGCATGCACATATGTCCTTCCATTCAATTTATATTATTATTCTTAGGGGAAAGATGATATATACAATGAAATAAAGAAGTTTTTTGTCTTTTATACTTTACAATGTTTTTAAATTAAATAATTAAAAAATGTTTTTAAGTATGATTTTTGAGATTTATTATTTATTTTATTAAAATTTAATTTCTCCCAAAAATATATAGTTCAATTATTTTTTAACTTAAAATTTTAATTAAATAAATATAAGAATTTACTAAGTTTACAAGACTAAGAATGTGAAATGTTTAAGTAATTTTTGTAAATATATAAATAACTCTTTAAATTAAATTATTGCATTAATTTGTTCGAATAAAGTACGCATATTCTTATCAATCATGAAAAAGAAAATTTAGCATTACAATTTAAATAAATTATTGAATTGTTAAAAATTAGAAAGAATTCTGAAAATTACCAAGAACATTTCAATATATTATAAAATTATATGATGGAGCTTTCAAAATGCACTTAGACTTTGACTGAATTATAGAAAGTTTAAGAAATTAAAAATGTCTGATGCTAAATTCAGTTTAAAATAACAAATCCATCATAGATTAAACTTGCATAAGCGTTAAGTTAATGAATTGATCATTCAAACTTGATACGAATAAAAATGAACATTAATAAATCATATTTAGTGAGTAGTCAGATGCAATAATTTAACAATTATTGATAAATAAATAAGTGTTATTAAAAATATTAGTCTATTTCCTGAAATTTTAAACTTTAATTATTTATAACAAGGGATGAATGGTTAGCGTTAAAATGTGTCACAATTAAAGTAATACATCAAACTATGAGTATGATAAATCATCGATTCTCAGAGTGGGTGAACGAAAAGAAGAAAAAAAATGACTAAGATGAAAGTTCCATAACAAATAAAGGCGATACAAACACCTATTCGAATCTTTTGCCAGCTCTTTCTTTACAATCCCGGAAGCAATTTGGGAAGAAAAGCTTTAGCCTGACAGTCATAGACTTTGAGTGAAAAAAACTAAAATAAATTCTGGAAAAGGAAAGAACTGTTTCTTTTGAACTCCCGGCGAGGAAAATCGGGAGTTACTCCTACCGAATTTAGCTTTCAACCTTTCTGAAATCTTGCTGTCTGATGTTTAATGATCCAGGAAGGAAACAAGCAGTTCCAGCGAGGGGGAAAGAAACTATCTCAGTCAAACAGTAAGAAAAGCTTCAATGCGTGAGAGAAATAAGTGGCTGCGTTTTCTGATTGTTCGGAGAATTATTACAGACTGTTTAACAAGTGTTCACCAAAAATGGCCCTTTATGGTATAACTCTTAGTCTTTTATATAGTCATTTATCTTTGATTTGATTTGATGTAAACTTAGAACCTTCAATAGGAAATAAAAGGAATACGTTGCACATCGATACATCATTGTGCAACGAAGGAATAGTTTTCATATGATTAAGTTGACCCATTATATGATCACTAGAGAAAGGATTAAAATATAAGATTATATTCAAGTATAATTTTCTTTATTTTTATTAAAACCAAATAGATTTTTCAATAAATTGCTTTTTTATTTTTGTGAGTAATAGGAGATATAAATACACTGAATGAGGATTCTAAAAAAGTGAGGTTTTTAGCTGAGTAATCAATTAATTAATTTTAAAATATTAATGTTTTAGTTGCATTTTATTTCTCTCTATTTATTTAATTAATACATTAAGTTTAGTTAAATAAGTGATTAAACAGACACTAAATATTAAAAAATAAAAAGTTTTAAGTTTTATGACTTACACACACATAAAATGGCTTAAAGTTTGAGTATTTACTCCTTGTTTTTAATTTAAGACGTTAAAAACTAATAGAATTAGAATTTTCCCAAACTGAAAATTAACTAGAAACACATGACTTTCTACATTCCATTTATGTATAAAAATGCATGAACGATTTATTTATTAGAAGATCCCAGAAAGTATTTAAACAATTGTCAAAATAAACAGGAAAAATGTTTTATTTAAAATTTAAAAATCTCCTGTTACTTATAAACTGTTCGCCATATTACCTCAGCATTTATAATCTAATAAACGCTCAACCAATGTTGAACAATTTTAGACTTTATATCGGCAAAACATGCTTCTGCAAATTAATTTTAGCATCATGTGACTCGTTCAATGTAATTGCATTAAAATTTACACATCTAATTGAAATTATAAATTGAAGATGAGATGATAAATTAAATTTTGAGAGAAATGATTGAGATAATAAATTAAATTTAGCACCAAAAGTAAATTCGTTTAGTAATCAATTAATTAATTTTATAATGGCATTGAAGATTTTGAATATACTATGATATTTACTTATAATAGATGACACATTCATTTAATAAAGAATGAAACCCATTCAATTTCTTCCAAAATAATGTAACTTACTTAAAAGCCCAAAAAACATGATGTGATTGTTTTTACAAATTTATTAACAGTTATTGATTTTTAAAGGTCTATCTTTGCAGTTTTAGTTATAAATTTGCATAGGAATTGATATATATATATATATATATATATATATATATATATATATATATATATATATATATATATATATATATATTTGAATCTTAGATTCTTTTTATAAAAATATTTGTCTTAAATTTAATATTTATTTACAGTATATTTCAATTCTGTAATATGTTGAAGAATCGTTTCACTTTTTGTCAAGTGAATAACAATTATTTATTAATTAACTTTTAATGATAAAAGTGAAATAAATTAACAAAATTTAAATATCAAGGGAATAAATTGTTTCATTTCATTATGAAATTTAACAGATTATTCTGGTTTTGGCTTCTAGTTTCACTTAAACAAGTTCACACTCCTATATTATTAAGCAATAATTTATTTATCAAATGTTGAAATATTTTAAAGCTAAATCTATTAATTAAAATTCAAATCTTCATAGATTATCCTTTCATTATTTTTGTTTTTCAATGAAATACAAGCAACGAATGTTTATTTCTCAGACTTTATGAAACTATTTTTCGCTTAAATGTTTCTAAATAGGTATCTGAGATTTTAAATTATAATGGTAGTTTAAGAAATTTTCTCTCTTATTAGAAACACATTTTTGATTAGAAAACTTTTAAAATAAATAATACTTTATAAATTACGTTTTCCTAAATCAGATACTGATACTGTCCTATAATAAGATGTGTGATCAAAAAGATTTGAGGTAATAAAATGGTTTTTATATACATAAGCATAATTTTCATGATAGATATCTGCCACTTACAATAAAGAAGTTTAAGCAAATTATGAATTGCTTTAGTTGATTCATTCATCAAAAGTGCTTGTAAATGCTAATATCCAATTTCGTGACTGATTCAACTACTTATCTAAACTTCACTGTCTTGTTTTCAATTATTTTTAATTTTATGTCCTTTCGCTGATATTATGTAGGAGTTTAGAAAAGAAATGTTCTGGTTTTGACTTCACAATATTAGAGACGTGAAAAATTATAAGTCGCCTTTCTTCTTAAACATTATCTTATTGTGAATCATAAATCTTCATGAGGAGAATTTTGTATATAATTAGCATAACATAAGAACATGTAATTAAATCTCATGTTTTTTTTTTAAATTTTAGTTACTAATTCCAGGATTTGGAGCAAAAAAATCTTTGACAAAGGTTGGCAATCTTAAGCATTTAAAAGCTAAATCGTAAGTTAATTTTTAAACTGGAGCAAAATGTTCTTTGCCTAAAAATATTTTTAACATAATTAGTTTCATTGATGCAAAAAATATTTTTTATGTTATGGTAACATTTTAACTTAGCTATTTAAATCATAATTATTTTTACAACACAATATCAAATGTCTACATAAAATTTTTTAAATCCTTCTTTTAGATATACTTTTCTAATACTACCGAGTCCTTAGTTTCAAGTATATTTAACCTCACTCAAAGGATTTATATAATTCAACGTCAATAATAAAGATAAAAGATAGAATTGTGCATTTTTATTTTATTACATTCTTTTCATTTTAAATTTTTGGTGAAAATTTTAAGGGATTCAAGCTCCTAATCTAAGGGTATTTTAAACATATAATCTGTAAATTGCGAAATCCCTTTTGTATTCGTTAACATGGTTATGAAATTATGAAGGATTCTAAATTATTTTTACAAATTAAGTAAGGTGATAGCACCCAGACAAGTAATAATTACCATAGAACACAGGGTTGCACTGAGAGGCAAAAAAATCATATTGTACATAAATGATTATTTTGACAGGGTGGACTTTATGCGGTTTATACTTGGTAGGAAGAATAACGATCCATGATCTCCAGCATTTGTATTATTTACAGCCGCGGCAACATTTAGCAGAGGAGTCACTTTCAACAGACGCAATCAACAAGTTTGATTTGGCTTTAATCCCTAAACACTACTTCTGACACGTACTTGTAGAAATGTTTCCTACACGTCTGAGCAGGTGCCCTTGGTGATTATCTGGTATGCCGTCATAACATACCAGACCCTTTGAATAGCGCAATATTCTGTATCTACTTGAAACAAATGCTTCTAGATACATTGCAGATTGTTCCTTTTCCCACTTAGAAAGATTTGGGGTTCACACACGAGGCTCTCTCAGCATATTTTTCTATCACAATCTGTAAAATCTTGTATACCACATTCCCCACACTATAGATCGGATATAGTGGACCTGTGGCTTGGCATCCTCGCTCACCTCAACTCAACCCAAAGGATGTTTTTTCCTGAAGGCATATGAAATTTGTAGTGTATGAGAAACTTGTGAACTCAGTAGATCTCCTAGTGAGAATTGTTACAGCCAAAAATAAATTGGCCCGATTCCATGGGTCTTTGGGAGGATGCACCATTCATTGGTTTATCAGTGTTACTGTGCAATAACACACGTAATTGGCATTTTGAGCACTTGGTATGAGCTCATAAGTGAAAAATCTGACTGTGCAATTATTGGTATCGTTCATTTGCTTTCAAAGTATTGTTGTAAGTTCAGATAATTCCTGGAAGTATGATTAGAATTCTAATACTTCTCTTTCAAGCCTTTTAGAGTTGAATGCGAACCTATATAATTATTGCTATTCTGGATGGATAAAATCGTCAATCCTAATCTGCAAGAATAAATTAGAATCACCCTGTATGAATATATAGATATGCATAGTAAAAAATTACATGACAATAGTCAATAAATAGTTGCTCATAATTATATCAATGACTCCAATTAGCCAAATTATATGCATACTATTGGTATTTTAAATTAATGGAAATGAAGTTTTAGAGGAAAGTTATTTTTTAATCGAAAGAATTTCAAGAACGAAAAAATCCTAACTAAATTATTCTTTATTTTCTTACTCTAAAAAAAGCTATTTGAATAAAATATACATATATCTTTTAAATGTAGTTCATATTTCTTCTAGAAATACTCTCATAATACTAAATTTTGAACTCTATTAGAGGTTTTTACCACTTTACTTTTTTAAACATTGAAAAACGATAGTAATGCTGTTTCTTTTGTAGCATAAAAGATATATTCCTTTGGTATTTGCATTTTTTATGAGATTTTCCTTAACTACGATAAATAAAATGTTGAAATAGTTGTGAGAGCTAAACTTTTTCCGCGAAAGAACGTTCGAAGGAATGCATTGCTCTTAAATAATCCTTTTCTTTTTATAAGATGTCTAGACTCTATGAAGCCATAATTAACCACATTTTTCTATATGGCAGAGATAATACAGGATATTTTTTAAAAGAAATAAATATTGTTGTATAACTAGATATATAACTAATTTAATTATTCCGAAGAAATTTTACTTTGTATAAAAAAATGTTTTTGAACACTCTTCAGGAAGATAAATTTTTTTTTTAGCAAAAGTAATAATTTTTCATAGAAAAAATGTATTTCTAAGAACCAGAACATATTCCTTTGTAACGAATTCGTTATCAGACTATTAGTTTTTAAACTAAAAAACTCTAATAAATGAAATAACATTCCCACAATTTTAAGCATATTTTGCTTTAAGTATTTACATAATGAAATTATTATCCGAGACAATATAATTTATAAACGTTCTATGGAAATATTTTAAATAATTTATGTGGAATTAATTATTTTTATTTAAATAACTTTTCTTATTTTATTTTCTATAAGTAATTACAAATACCACTCATAAATAACAATTTTAATTATTTGAATGAAATTTATAATTAATTTAAAATGCTCTTGTAACAATTTTCAAAAGTATGTGACAAGCATATTAGCATATTTCAAATAAATGAGAATTGATATTTAACTCCTATTAGCATTCTATTGGTTATTTTAAATTAATAACATATTTGATAAATATAATTAAAAAAACATTACAAAATTCATTCATGTATTTCAAATTATGAGATCAATAATTCCCTTGCACAGCTAATTTTAATTGTGATTAATGACACAAGTTACAATTATATATAAATATTAAAAACTATGAAAGAGAGAGAGAGACAGAGAGAGAGAGAGAGACAGAGAGAGAGAGAAAGAGAGAGAGATAAAACTGAAAAAAAAATCAAAGTATTATTATGGCATTGTCGAAAAATCAAAAGATAGTGGTATATATACGTAATTCTCATTACGAAAATATTCTTAGAACCCCTTCGGTAACATAAATAGGCTTATTTTATTAAATATACTGTCAAAACTTGAAACAATATATATGAACATTTTCGAATGAAAACATTAATGAAAAAAATTTATAGTTTTAGTTTAAAAATGTAACTCATATTCTAAGGAATATTAATAGCATTTATATTTGCAGAAAATAATTTTCATGTACTTATTATTAATATATTTTTCACATGTTCATTATTTTATTATTGATGCACATCACATTAATGTTCTTTTGTCTCATAAAAGTCAAGTATATGAAAATTTATGAAATATTTCCCTTATTATAAATGGAGAAGTATTTCGAGAAAGTAGTTTTAAAATTTTATAGATAAATTATATTTATTGCTAGAGTTTTACTCCATAACTTTATTATGTGCTACTTACTATATAAAAAGTGTCATAAAAATGAATTATCTTGCGAATGCAAAAATATCAGATTTAGCAATTTCAACAGAAGAAATTGTATAAATTTGAATGAAATATATTTAAAATTTTTTATATATTAAATAATAAAAATTGCAATAAAATTCCATAAAGAATTTATGGAAACTATAAGAAAATTAAACAAACTTAATAAAAAGAATGTTAGAAATAAATTCACAAAAGAAAAAAATAAAATCGCATAAACAAAATATGTTAAAAAAAAGAAGAGATAGAGTGAACTATAAAAATGAATTCGCCTTTAAAAGCAACAGATATAAGAAGACATCTCAGTTCTTTTAGCGCTGACAGAGATAAAACTTATATTTTACATAAATCTATTTTAATATAATATTATTCAGTGCTATTCAAATTTAATGTAATTCAAATGAAACTTACATAGCATTACACTTGATCCTGTTTCAAAGGGTTAAAGTTTACTAAGGAAAAAGTAAAAAAATAAGTTTTTAGAATCTCTCATATTGTGGTCAGTACTATATAAGTTCTTCACATTTTATTTGGTAAAAAAACAAAGAAATCAAAGATATGAATCTCGTTCTGAAATTTTTATGATACTTTAGGTTTTAGTTTTATTTATAAATTTTAATAGTGTTCAAAATAATTTCTTTCATCATCAATATTTCACTGTGAACGAATTGTTCGAATATTGAGTAACGCAAACCATTTACTTCTTGGAATCAATGGAAAAATGCATTTGCAGGTCCAGCAACTTTCTTTTCAAATTGAAAACGATGGTGGATACCGTTTTCAATTTGTTTATTATCCACTTAAGTTTATTTTAAAATTATCCACTTAAATTTATTTAAGTTTATTTTAAAATTATCCACTTAAGTTTATTTAAAAAAAAGCAAAAAATCATGAGCATATCATGGGAATATATAAATGTTCTACTATATGCATTTTAGTACAAAACACTCAGCTGTCAATTTTGCTGACTGAAGAGCTGCATTTCCATTGTGGAGCATGAGTCTGCAGACTATCACCAAAAAGAAAACCATTTAGAAGTATACCGTATGCTTTTGACTTCCTTCTAAGCATTTAACTTGTTCTCTATAATCAATTTCGTACTTCTGAAATAAAAGCGGCTTACATTACGTTTTTAATGACTACTTTCACCATTGTGGTCATGAAATTATCTTCAAAAACTCATATTTTACATTC
This sequence comes from Latrodectus elegans, assembly GCA_030067965.1. Taxonomy (NCBI): domain Eukaryota; kingdom Metazoa; phylum Arthropoda; class Arachnida; order Araneae; family Theridiidae; genus Latrodectus; species Latrodectus elegans. Next base: position 23,743,025 of record CM057810.1, on the reverse strand, counting down.
TTGACTAATAGAAACTTAAAAAAATTATCAAATAAATTTCCTCACCAGTTTCGATTATATAAAGCGGTGAAAATAATCTTTAAGGATAATTTAATTGCTCCTGTAATTTTTGGAGTTTATTTAAAATTCAATTTAAATCATTAGAAAATGATTTTTTCCTAATCAATTGTTGATGAATAATTTGATGTATGTTGGTGGATTTAATATTAAATTTTTCTCTGCATCTTTGGTTGATATCGAGTAATTATTATTGACTAATATATTTCGTGTGACTCATATTATCCATTATTACAGTTAACACTGGTCTTCTTGAATGTCATACCTCCTGAAGAGTCTTGTCATCTCTGTGAAGTTCTGTAAATCATCTGAATAATGTAACACGAGAGCGATCTTCGCTTTCAAATGCTACTTGTAAACATTGAATGTGTTGTTTTTGATTTAAACCATGGGAAGTTCTAGCATGAAAATATTAACACCATGCCTCCAATTTTTCCTCATTGTAAAAAACTTATTCTTCATTAAATTATTCAGTAATGGCAGATTAAAATTCGCTGCATGTGTAAAAAATTAGCACTTCCAAATAAAATCGTTTGTGTGTGTTTCTGTCTCTCCTCACCATGTATCGTAAGCATTTCATTGTGACAGACGTACAAATCAAACTGATATAATTATAAAAAAATCAGTTTATTTATAATCCGTTCACGATAATACAAAGCAACACCTCTAATCAACTGCATTGTAATACATTAAAAACGTTTGCAATTAAAATAAAAAGCAAAGAAAATAGCAATCGATCATATTAAAAATTTAAGTTAACAATCTTACACATTTACACATTTTAATACCCTACACATTTAAGTAACTAAAAATATTTCATATGTTATATTATAGTGATTTATTCCCCAATGCTCAAAAAAATATAGTATTGAGTATTAACAGTTTAAGAATATAATAAATATCATAAATTTATAAATACACCAAATAAGACTCCAATTGTAAGCCAAATACACCAAATAAAACCTGCCTATTAATAATTCGGAATTATTTTCTAATATTAACAGGCAATTAAAAAATAACACCTTATCAAAACGCTGGTAAAAATGATAGAATAAATTTGAATCCAATCAAATTCAGGAATAAGTTTAACGTCCTCAGTAAACAACTGAGATTTTCAGCATTTAATAAAGCTCATTGTTAATTTTTTTAGTGTATAAGAAACAATATATAATTTAACAATTTAATTCCTTATCAATAAATCAATTTATTTTTATTAACTTACATTTTTTTCATTCCAATATAATTATTCCTTAGTTTGTTTTAAAATTTTAAGCATTTCTTCAGTAGTTTAATGTTTTTTGCTGTTGAATTATAAAAAAAAACATTTATTATGATGAGGTTCCTTCTTCATGAAGGCAATTGCTTAGCAAAACTGTAGAAATCAAGTTTATATTTTTTAGTTATTTTGACAAAAATATTTTATAATATAATAATATATTTACAAGAATAAAATATTATAAATATTTACTAATGTAGCATTGCCATATTAAAAATAAAACATAATTAATGAAAATAAAACCTATGTACAGAAAAACCATAAATTTAGAGAAAAAATCTAAAATAACTATTTGCGATTATATAATATATATGTGAATGAATGATTTCATAATATTGATATGCAACAAGCTATCAAATGAGACCTGAAATTATAGAATCAGTTTGATATAATTTTAATTAGTATTTTAAAATTTCAACGCCAATGAAATTTTGCAATTTATTTAACAAAATATAAAAAACTTATAACAGATAAATTCATTACACATGCAGCAATTTATATTTATCTAATATAATGAATAATTAAAATTATGTTCTACCTATCTTTGTTTTTATTCTAAATGAATGTTTTAAGTAGTTTTTTTTTAAATAAAAACACTAAACGAAAATGAACGAGGAAGTTTTCAGATGAAATTGTTATTACTATTAAGTAACAGTGTTAAAGTAACTGTATAAAAATTTTTATATATTAATTTATAGCTTCATTAAATAAAGTAAAACCAAATATTTACGAACCATTCTAATAGTAAATAAAATGCTCAAAAATTGTGTGAATTTTTTTTGGTCTAAATATTCTAATTGATTTTACTTCATAGTTGCTTAATTAACTTTATAGCTGCTTAAAATAATTGTACAGCTACTTATTTAAAATTTTATGTCTGTAACTCATTAATCTCAAAGGCGTGTTCCTCATATTAATTCTATAAAATCTGGTGTTTTTCAGTGCGAAAGTATACAATATTGAAATATTTCCAAATCCCGTTATTTATAGCATTTATTTTCAGAATTTCAAATTCTATATCAACAATAATTTAAGTAGCATCGTATTGTCAAAATATGTTACATGATTATTGATAAACTCAACCTTTTTAAATATTTGTGATTGCTTCTCTTAATATTTCGTTCATTATTTAAAAATATGTTATATGTTTAAGTCTATTTGTTAATGCATTTATGAATGTTCCTCCTCAAAACATCTTTCATATAATAAAATAAAATTGAGAATAATTTGATTCATAAGCCTTAAAGTATTCAATAATTATTTCCATAAATAATTTGCTATAAAATATTATTTTAATATTTTTCTCACTATTCATTCAAAATTACTTTTAAAATTAGTAATCATCATAACAGAAGGAAATATACTTTAAGTTAGTTAAGGGAAAATGCTTCGTATTGATTTATTGGCCTTAAAACATTTTTTATTAATCATTCATTAATTGCACTCTAAAAGACCACTTATTAGAAATTATAAATGAGCCTAATGCTAATTTATTTTTCGCTATAAATAAGGATTATAAAACTATAAAACAATTATTTTAGTTTAATGTTTTACTAATATGTTTTATGAAACTCTAAAGCGCAATCATTTAACATTATCAGATAAAAATACCAAAAAAATATGTACTGCTTATAGATTCATTGTTTTTTAGTTCTGAATTTTATTTCTGTCGGCTATAAATTGAGAATTTCCAGGAACACTTAATTCAATAATATTTTAATTTTTGAGAAATGTACGCAGAACTTCAACCTTAATTTACATTTTATTTATTAATTTAAAAAGCTTTTAGTAAGATCCAAAGAACAAAAGAATGAAAAGTGCTATTAAATGACTGTTTCTATTGTTATCCAAGACATTAGATTCACCTTTTTGCATCATTAAATTGCTTTTAACGTTTTCCAAGCTGAAAATGAAAACAAACTTACCGATTTTTAAATGCTACATATCAGATTTATATAAATGTACGCACATTTTTTCTCTTTAAATAAGATGTCCCTTAAATGTTATGTTGTTTAAAATATGAAAAATGGTTGATTTATAAAATTAATTATTTACTCTTGTAGCTTATCATAATTGAAGAAAATACTATATTAATTTGTCAATTTTAAAATTTGATATTTTATATGATTAATTCTTTAAGTTGTATTTATATAGGCAAAAGTTAAATACGTTTTATTTCTCAATAAATTTGCGTAAAGAAAATTAAAATCTTGTAAGATGACATTTATAATCTTACGTTATACCATAAGATTAATAACATTTACTTAAATGTAAATTATTAAAACAGATATAATATTTAGGCTCTTAGTAATTAATTAAGATTAATAGGAGGTTTAGATTGTCGTTTTAAATATTTTGCAAACAAGTGCTACTTAGAGCAAAGTTTTAAAGGAATTTCGAACATCTACATACATATCTGAGATAGGAATAGAAGCTACGAATTATTTCACTCAAAGAATTAGAATTAAAGAGTACGCAGCTATGTTTATAGTGAACATAAGTAATAGAAACAGTCATAATGACTCACATAAAAAGAATTTAATGTTTATAATAATAGAGAGAGAAGTAATGTACAAACCATTTAAGGTTCTTTTGATTTGTCATTTTAAGTACTTAAATTATTTAAAAATATATTCACTTGGAAAATAATATTTTCATAATGTTGTTACTAATGACTCCCATATAAAGAATTTAATGTTCATAATAATAGAGAGAGAAGTAATATACAAACCATTTAAGGTTATTTTGATTTGTCATTTTAAGTACTTAAATTATTTAAGAATATATTCACTTGAAAAATAATATTTTCATAATGTTGTTACTAATGACACGTGAACAAGCCGAGCTCGCTATACTTTGGCTATAGTGAATTTAAGGCAATTGGGAGAGTCTTTCGTTTAATCAGAGTTCTATCATAGTGAAAGTAAGACTTTGTTCTTCAGATCAATCTACGTAGATTTAAACCCCCAACGGACCTACTACAAATTACAGCTTTGGAACATAAAATCGACTTTTTTGTAATCCAGGAGCCTTATTTACAGAATGGGAAACTGGCCTGCATTCCACAGAGCTGGAATTGCTGGACTTCAATTAATAATAAGGCAGCAATCATTTGTACTTCTAGAAAATTTCAGCTAATCCTGGTGCATCAGTCAGTTTCCACCGTAACCATCAAACTAACTCTGGACAAGGTACCTCTGAATATAATATCAGCCTACTGCCCACCACCAAATCACAGAGTTCGAGGAACATAAGCAGCAGAATTATCTGATATTTCCATCACCCTATATGAGCTGGATAATGTGTTGCGGTCTATCCATCTGGATAATTCATTAACAGGGTTGGACTTGAATGATAATAGTATTATCTGGGGCTACCCGTCAGAAGATCTAGGGGCGAGCAAATGTTGGATTTCATCCTTGCAAATAACCTCTTCCCTATGAATTCCCAAAACTCTCCACCAACATTCATCAACAAACACCCACAAGGTTGGCCAGATCTTACACTGGTTACAAACCCTAATATGTCGAATGTCACAACTAGGGAGGTGCTCGATGAAGAAACCCTAAGTGATCACAAATACATCAAGGTTACACTTAACAGTAAAATTTCAACCTTAAGCGTTTTAAAACGAAGTTCAGTGGCCACGGAAAGTTTCGTCATCTTCTGAAACCACTTATTCCAGACCTCTCCCAAACAATTTCAACTTGCAATAACACTGCCGATCTAGAAAGGGAAACTATTTCTCTCCAGAAAGCTATTACCTCCTGCTCCTCCTCCAGCTTTAAACTTAAAACACAAAACTATAAGACCAGAACTCTCACTTGGTGGTCACTAACATTCCAAATGTAAAGGAAACAATTAAGAGCACTGAGAAGGCGTTATCAATCCCCTTCCTCCCCAGAAAAAGATAAATATTACAATATATATAAAGCAAAAAGAGCCGCATACTTTAAACAAATCAGTTTAGCAAAAAAGAAGACATGGACGGAATTTTTTAGCTCAGCCAAGGACCCATATGGAAAAATCTACAAGGCTGTCTTCAAAAAGACAGCCCCACCAGCAAATCTCTTTGTTGACAGCCATGGAACTCCCTTGAGTTCAGAACTCAACATAGCTCAAGATATTCTTGAAAGGCTTTTCCCGACGACTTCCAGCCATTCTTTCCACCCCACCATCAGCTCCAACAATGACAGTCTAATTCAGCAGCCATGAAGTTGAAAGAACCATCAATTCACTAAAAAAAAGGCAAAGCCACTGGTTACGATGGAATTGATAACATTGTTATTCAAACTATCTACAGGTCTTTCCCAAATGTTCTCCTCTCTTTCTTCAATAAATGCCAGGAGCTATCTTACTTCCCTCGCTGCCTTAAGGTTGGCCTTATAATCCTGTTCCATAAAGAGGGTAGGGACAAATCCAGCATCGACTCTTACAGATCAATTTCCCTCCTCCCCACGCTTGGGAAGATATTAGAAAAATTGACGACAAAACGTTTTACTTTCCATCTCGAAAGCAACAAGCTCCTCAGTGACTTCCAGTTTCGTTTCAGACAAGGCCGATCTGTAGACTATGCTCTTCTCTTACTTACCAACAAAATACAAAACAATAGAAATGATAAGCTCCACACAGCAGTAATTACCATAGATATCAAAGGCGCTTTTGATAATATTGATCACCTTCAACTAACAATTGCGTCAAACCAGTAGCCCATCTAACATCACTAAGCTCCTAATCAACCATCTAAATGACAGACTTGTTATCCTACCTACAAATGCAGGCCTTGCAGCTCGAAGCCAGACAGTGGGATGTCCCCAAGGTTTCTGCAGTAGCCCGATCCTGTGGAATCTTGTAGCCAATACTCTTTTGAAAATCGTTTGGACCACAATAGGAAAACAAAATTGACCAGCGCAGCAATATCCACCTGCAGGCCTTCGCAGATGACTTTACTTTTGTTATAGGCGCTTGTAGTGAAAAGAAACTGGATAGAGTAGCCACATTAGCTCTTACTCACTTCAAATCATGGTCTGATAAAAAAAACTTGAATATCTCACTTGATAAGACCAAGTTCATGTTAGTCGCTAAACTCCAATGTGGTTCACAAATTCTATGGGGTGACTACAGATTGAAGAAGGCAAACTCCATCAAACTCCTGGGATTCATCTTGGATAAGAAGCTAAATTATAAAGAACATATTGTAACCCAGGGAAACAATGTTATACTTCTTCAAGAGAAGCTACGCAGACTGGCTGGAAATTACTAGGGTTACAGTAAAAAAAACAGGATTTTACTGCACCAAAACGTTACTGAGAGAATGCTTTGCCATGAAGCAGCAATATGGGGAGCCTCATTAACAAATAAATTGGCCCTAAAATTATTATCTATTCAACGAAGGTTTCTTCTTAGTATCACGGGAGCTTTCCGCTCAATACCTACCTCCGCTCTCCAGGTAATTACCGGACTTTCTCCCCTGCACCTGATAATAGAAGCAAAGTCAAAATACATACGACTCACCAGAGGCGGAATTCAGTGTCTCGATCCACCACTCCCATCACCTTCAGATATAGAAAATAAAATGAGCGTTGACTCCTTCCACCCTGGTCTCTTTAATCTGAGTGAAAGAGTCTCTGTCAAAGAAACTGCACAGATGTCATGGCCACCAGCAGAATCCCTTCAAATTTTCACAGATGGTTCAAAGTTGGAAGAAGGGGTCGGCTCAGCTTTTGTTGCCTATAAAAATTCAGAAAAGACGCATGTCTGGAGAACAAAGCTGAGAGAAGATAACTCAGTCTTCCAAGCCGAGGTTCCGGCCATAGGCGAATCAGTTAAATTTGTCACACTAGAGAACATCATTGCCACTATTTGGTCTGACAGCCAGGCAGCTCTCAAATCGAGCTACAATCTCTCTACATCAAAGCCCTCTCGTCAGATCACTTCAAAGTTGCCTACTGGACTTTCCTTCTATCCAACTTCGATGGGTCAGGACTCATGTTGGAATAGAGCATAATGAGGCATTTGACAGGGAGGCAAAAGCGGCCTCCTCTTCTTCTCTTGATCATGTAGACATCCCCGTACCACGCTGCTCAGTCAAGCACACCCTACAGAACTGGATCAAGGAGAAATGGCAGGACGATTGGTCCAATTCATCTACTGGTCGTCTTGTACATGAAACTATCTCTACAGTTTCCAATAAATCTTTAAATTGGGCGAGGAATGAAATCCCTTTCATGACCGGCCATGTTTTCATTCTCTACTAACTTCTACAAGGTGGGTCTAACGGACACCCCAAATTGTACCTGTGGTAACGAGGGAGATCCAATACACTATCTCACGGTCTGCCCACTCACTTCCACATGACACTTATCAACCCCTGCAAAGCAGTGGGTCATTAACTGAAAACGAGCCGTACTCTCTAACAAGACCTCTAGACAAAAACTAAGCCAAGTAATGGATTTTCTTATTAGTCAAGAGTGCTTATTTACGTGGTTCAAGAAGAATCATCATTTTCTTTCTTCTGCTAATATCCCAAGCCTAAATATTTGGACTTAAGTACTTAGACTTTGCTAAAGAAATGGCAGCTTCAACATGCTTTAATGGACTCTTTTCAATAGACTGTTCTTGAATTTTGAGCTTCCCTTCAAATTCATTTTTTTAGTATGTTGTTCATTTTAAAGTCATTAATTGTAATCCTTCGTATTTTCATACTTTTATAATTCTGTGTATTCCTTTAAGTGTGTAATTCCATGTATTTTTGCAGCCTTGTGATCCTACATGTTCTTGTAATTTCATAATCCTATGAATTTTGTGTATACCATTTTCCTATATAATTTTATATCTCATCCCAATATTGTGGTCACTGGGCCTGATTAATGAGAGAGTCATTCTCACTTTCGGAAGGAAGTGAGATTGAGCCCCAGACTATCCAAGGTTCCGCTGTTTTCGCTAAAGGCGGTCGGGGCACACTAAATCTGACCGCAATATCCTCCAGGTGAGGTGACGCATCTGGGGGTGGTAGGTCAAGTCTTGGGAATCTTCTGCTTGCTCCCGGCTTCAAAATCATGAAGACTCCATCCGGCTGCTTCTATCAAACTGGTAAAGTCCATCTCAGGTCTAGGTACAGGGAAGTATGCTAGTGCAACAACAACAACCTTTTTCCTATATTTATATTTTGTATAAAAAGCAAACATTCTCTAGATATATAAATAATTTAAATTCTAAATTAAATATAAGTTTTTTCTGTATCATATCCTACGTTCTATTTACCTTTCAAATAAAAGAAGACTATATTAGTTGCTATGTGTGAGTTACATCACCCTTATTCTTTTAAATGTTTTCAACATTCAGACTGGAAATGCGGAAGTTCAGTAAAGTGTTGCGTAATTTTGAAAAATTTATCAACATTTATTGCTAAGTAGAAAAGAAAGAGCGTTTATATTGGAGCTGTTATTTGCCCTATACTAAACGAGATGAGTGTATATAAAGCTTGCACAAATTTTGCTACATACTAAGGTATTTATGCAGAAATTAAATTATAAGAAATATTTACCTTTCACAAAATTTTGTATTTTTAAAATAAAAATTAATTTTAGGTTCTTTCAAGCCTTAAAAATTGGGTTTCTACAAAAAAACCAAAGTTTATGTAAATTATAAAGACTATTAATACAATCATTATTACTATCAAATATGAAAGGACTAATATTTTTTTCAACATCATAATTTATTTTGATTTTATTAAATATACTGTTATTAAATAAAAGCAACGTGCTTTTATTAAATGTAGTTATAACATAAAAAAAGGCTAATAAGAAAAATTTTATTCAAAAACTCTTTTGCATTCAAGACGATTATATGCTTTCCATTAAACAGTTAATAAATAGCATGTCATATTAGCGTTGCATTAGTGGACATAGAATAGAGTCCATAATGTCCTCTTAAATTAATATGCTAACAAAAAACAGAAAGAATGCAACCAAAAAGCTTTTATATAATATATAATATATGATTTAGAAATCATTTATAACTCTCTTTGAACTTTTGTTGCTATTTAATACCATCAAGTGATCATGAAATCACAAACCAATTAAAAGTGTAAAAATACCACAAGAGAAAATTTCAAACATTGTTTAATATTTTGTACTTGCTATTTCTTTGAAAACGTGAATTTGTTGAAAATTAAATTGATGCAAACCATTACTTTCAATAAAACTCATCAGCATCATCACAAAACATCTAGCAATCAAGAAAGTGAAGCCTTGAGTCTCAGAAAGATAACCAATCTGAGAAAAAATTTCATGTATTAAATTCAATTCTTACCCCGCGTCTTGAGTTTTCTACCGAGATCAAATCTTGAAAAGTGTTTTGGTGTCGGAAAGCAGAAGAAGAAGCGTACGAGTTGAAGAAAGAAGCTTTCGTTAAAGAAATCAACATATTCCGAAAGACGATTTGTATTTTCATTTTCCAAGAAGAATGGAAAAATGTTTTGATTTACAAACGTGGCTGCATAACTCAAAGCACAGTTTGGGTTTCGTGCAATGGTTGATTCAAAAAAATGTTTCATATGAAAATTCTTAATCAACGATATCATGTTTAAAATATTTATTATAAAATCAAAAATATGTTTCGATATTCAGTAACAGACAAAAATATTTTTTTGTCATAATGTACCAATTTAAAAGGAGAAAATAGAATAGGTACCTTTTAATTATACATACAGGAATGAGTTATTCGATATAAATATTTCTAAGTTTTTTTTAAAAATATAATTAATGAATAGATGTGTATATAAATTTTATTAATTTGCATACTTATTAAATTTAAATATATAAATTAATTGTGATAAAGTTAATGCATCTGATTATCAATTAGTTAAATTTGAAGAAATAATTCTTCAGTTGTGCTGCCATGCCTAGTAGTTTGAATACAGAGATATGAATAATTAAAGCGATATTCTATAAATTTCAAATAAAAATTTTAAATTTACTTATCTTTGTATATTTTCATTTTTGTTTACTTAACACACACAATATAAATGACTTTTAAAATTACAAATAAAATACTTATAAATCAATACTGTATTTATTTGTTTTCGTATTTTTCTATTTTGGCTCACTTAAGAAATTAACGACCTTTTCATGGAACATGTTGTTCATAGTTATGTATTTATTTTAATAACTTTTATAATATTTATTCAATATTTAATCATGTTGTACTTTCACTAAAATTCATCCCAAAAGCAAAATATTTAGAATATTATCCAAAACTTCACTTATGTATAAAAATACAGATTTAATTCCATATGAAGAAATTGAAGTGAATTTAGAATGAACATAAAAATTTTAATTTTTAATAAAAAATTATATGAAAAAATTAAAAAATTTTTTATAGTTTTCAAGATATCATTTTTTAAAAATATTTTCCCAGTTTTTTTTTTTTTCACACAAGATCATTTACAATAATTGCACAATCAAGCTTTTAAAAAAATTAATTTACTTTTGATAGTTACAATAAATTAAAATTAAAGTACTGGCAATTGTTAAGTAATATACTCCTTTTCTAATATGCATTGCTGTACCTTCAATTATTTCAACTGATGGTAGCTCAATTAAAATATAATCAATATTCTTTTTAAAATACAAAAATACTGAGCGCAATTAATAATTCTTCATTTGGAAGAATATTTAACATTCAATGTAAAAATAGATAAGCGTTTTTTCTATAATTTTTCTTCATAAGCTAATCAAAGGATTTTTACAAACAATAAGCAAATGAAATTTATTTCATGCGTATATTATATAATCGTCTTTAATTTTTTAAATAAAAAATTCAAAGATATATCGCTTCCAGACACTTTAAACTGTAAAGCATTTTTATCGTAAATGTTTTGAACTTAATAAAACAATTTAGAAGAAATCTTTTATATATTATTGATATTTAAAATGAATATTACGGATGATACTGTGCCTATTTCTGGTAAACAAAATTAAGGCATTTTTTATTAACTCTTTACAGTAGAGAAAAATTCAAATCCTTTTTCTAAATGGATAAATTAGTTACATTTTTATTTTTTCCTTCATCGAGAAACAGAACAATATCGAGAAGCGCCTACAACTTTCTATGTGCAATTCCAATATAAATCAGACTCGTTAATCCAGCTATCAGTTTCGAAATGGCAATCGCTTAAATAAGTACATGTCAAAAAAAGATCGAAATCTATTTTTCCCAAGTTGTATTAAGGGATCATTTAAGCGAATCGACCAAACCAATATGATTTAGCTTAAAGAACCTACGATTTGTAATGATATTTTTCATAGAACGCAATATTGTAGAATTAATATGTTTTTATAAATTGAAGGGTAAATATTTTAAACCAATTACAAAATCTCTTTTCATGAATTTAGTTAAAAATTTAAGGATATTATTTTTTTTAAATTTTGAAATGTTATGCGTATTTAATAAAAAAAATCTTTGTTTATATTTGTAGTGATTAGTTGATTGCATAGATTAAGTGCTTGTTTTGGATGCTTTCTTTATATAAAGAATTTGTTTAATGTTTCATAACTTCTTATATTTTAAATTTCTTTTCTCATTCTAGTCTCTTATATCTGTTACGCGTAGTTTAGATTGTAGAATCCAAGGAAAAATAAAACTATGGTTTGTTAATAACAGAAAAATGTGTTAAAAACTATATTATTATTAAAAGCAGAAATAACTGAATTAGATTCATGAGAATAAATGACGTCACATTCAATTGAAATTATTTGGCGACATTATCACTTTCTTTACCATCTTCCCTTTTTTGTATTTCATTTTAGAAGATTGTTAACCAAAAATTTGCCAACATGGATTTATAAAAATGTTTTTGTTTTTCATTTCAAGTGTATTTCATTTTTTTTTTTTTTTGAAAATGATTTTTTGTTTTTACCTTATCAAATTATTTAGTTAGCATTCTATGTACCCTGTAGCTTCTGCGCTACTTTCATATCAAATATTTTGCAAATTACTTTCTCAAAATTATAGGTTAGAACCCGTTTTAAATGTACGATGAGTATATTTAAAGTTTAAATGTACGATCACTTAGTAGGAAATCTATCTTCCATGTGACATTAGATATGTTTTATCTTTTGCGATCATTAAATAATTTCTTGAAGTCATAATTTCTTTATTTTATGGAAATAATGGACTACAGTGCTAAAATGCTTATTTTTTGCCTTTTCTTTTCGGTATGTGTTTTCGTGGGGAGGGTAATGTGAATTTAAAAAAATCACCAACAATTTTAATAACTTATTCATTTGTTGAATATTCGCCCTTTTTCACATATTTTGGAATGTTGATCGTAAATTCCGATTTTAGTAAAGAAAAATTACATAGCAGCGATATATTTAATTCTATTTTCATTAACATAACATCAATATAAGTCTATGAACTGGTAATACTTTTTGAAAAGCATAAAGAGTGCCTTGGTAAAATTAAAAAAATTATTTTAATTAATGTTCATATTATTACATTTAAATGTAAAACAAACTAAACTTTTAAATAATTTCTAAAAATAACTCAAAATAAAATAAAAATGGGTGATTAATCTCTAGATATCAGTATCCTGAAGTAACTGGAAATCTTTGAAGATCGTAATTTCGTAATTATAAACACTTTTGTTATTTTATTATAATTATTTATCCATATTTATTAATATAATTATTTATTTATAATTAATTATATCATAATTATTTATTTTGAAATCTATTTAAATTATTTTTTAAAACCGTGTAAATGTTATGTGATACAATGTATTATATTAGCATTATAAGTAAAACCAATAAAAAATCACCAAGCAGAAGTGAAATATAATGAAATTAGGTTTAAAAAAATTTTGAAGTGAATTTAAACTGCTTACATATAAAATAGGCTGGAAATATTTCAATAAAATAAACACATTTCCCTCTTTATCATAAATAAAAAGAATGGCTTTATTTATGATAACGAGTTCCACCTTATTGCATTTATTTTAAAATAATTGCTGCCTCTAAACTCCAAACAGATACATTATAATGAACTCTTGAATAGATTATGAGATTGAATGAAACAGAGAAAGAAAAAAATCGTCTGCAGATGATTTCAGAATATCTTTCGAAACTGGCAACAACTGTTATTCAAATAAAAAAAATCGTTTGAAAGTGTATAATCTAAAGGGAAATTATGGTCATTTGGGAACGCAGAAAATATCGAATTCTTGATAGGCTATGTTCAGTGTATAATATAAAAAGGAACTGTTATAAAATCAAAGAGTGAGTTTTTTCCTTTTTTCAATCATTTTATAATCTTCAGAATTTTTTCTCGTAATTTAGTTAAGCGACATTTTTTATTACTTCGAATAATTGGTAATTTAAAAAGGGGAAGGTATATAATCATACATTATTTATTTGTTACAAAAATAATCTAAGCAAGATTTCGTTGTGAAATTCTTTTTATATGTCCATTGAAATTTCAAAATATTAATCTTCATATTAATCAATTTATTTTTCACTTTCTAAAATACTTCTCTTTTTAAAAATTACAACAAATAGTTTGTAGTCTTCTTTTACTATAATAAAAAAGATTATAAATAAATATTTCCATTAATGATATTCGTTACATAATATTTTATGAGTAATTTCTTAGTTATGTTATTTTGTTGATATAATGTTGACACTAAAACTGAAGTTATTTTATTTATTTAATTTTACTTTATAAATTTCAATATTTATCAAACGTTAATTTTTTTAAATGTTTCCATTTTTTAATAAATGGAAAACGAATTATTCAGGGTATTTATGAATTTTTATTGAAACACAAATATAATTTTACTAATTATTCTACAGGTTTATGTGAAAACGCAGTATTCTCTAAATACATTTTTCTTTTCCATTGAAGTTAATAAGTCTAATATAAATTAGCATGAGTAAAATATATGCCTTGAAAAGTCTTCAAATAATAAACATTTGCTCATTAATTTTAAATTTTTTGTTTCCATTATTTCTATATATTTGAAGTATTGAATTTTCTAGTAAAAATAATTTAAATTTGTTATGTTTAGATTTTTTAAAAAGTCTATAAAATTATTGAAATAATATGATGATAATTAAGATTTTTAAAATAACTTTTATTATCATTTTATTCGATATTCTTAGATTAATCTTTGAATTATACTGGATTTCATTTCGTATAGCTAGAACAATTAGCTAAACAAACTAAGCAACTAAAAATATATGAAATAAACAACGAAAAGTTTTACATTGTTTCATTTAACCACAACTCATAATGGGCAGTAACTGTTTTTCCACGATGTTTTAGATTTACAGATTACAATGTGGTTAGAGTCTTTATGAACGGAGTAGTAGATCCCGGGTTCGAATCCTGGTCGGGCTTGAATATTCCTTTTTCTCTCTATGTATATGTTTCTTTATCCCTTAACTTTCAAGGTGAAGGTTTTCAATCTCAACAGTTCATTTTTCTTCTAGTTCGACAAACATTTAGGTAGCCTTGATGTATTTTTATTCTGCAATACATATATTTACTAAATCTGGAAATTAATAATATTTTAAGTACAATGTTTGAATAATAAACTAAGTATTTAGGTATCAAGAATATAAATTACAAGCATTAAAATAATTCCATATTTTTTATTAGTTTATGCAATTATTATTTTTATTTCATTAAAATACATACTTACAAACTTTACTTGAAACAAGAAATAAATTTCTTTTAATATTTTCGTAATTTACCGAATTAAAAAATTGTATAACTGCTTCCACATTATTTATTTAATATTAACTCGTAAATTAAATGCATTTTGAAACATTGGTTTTACAAATTAAAAAATTAAAAAACAGAATTATTAAATCTTAAAAATTAAAGTACAACCAATATTTCATGAATATTTTGCTGTTATCACTTATAGTCAATTAAAGAATGTGATTTTTCCTTAGGAAGTATGTATTTGATTTAAGGACTTCTTTAAAAATTCTAAATTATCACTATGTTTTCAATATTTTCACAGTTTTCAGGAGTTTTTAAAACTGTTTTTTGAAATTTCAAAATAAATTTTAATCAGAACAAGATTATACAAATACTGAAACAATGTAATTTTTTTAAAATAAACTACACTTCAGTATCAACAAACTATAGATTTAGAAAATTTTATATATACTGTGATGTTTTTATATGAGTGTATTCTAAAAAATAAATTATTATTTCATTAAACATTTCAAAATTTTATCTGCTTTTTTTGGAAGTTAAATATTTATTTTAAAGACTGCAATTAATTTCATGATGATTTCAAACCTATCTAACCAATTAATTTTTAAACAATTCATGTATGATTATTTTGAGATTAAATATATTCCATTTGTTCTCTTAAGGTTTGAAATTTTATTTTGGAAATAAAACTATTTCATGACAATTGATTGCAAATATTTCTGATGCATACAATTGAATTGCATTACACAAAACAAATAATTATTTGCATTAATTATTTAAGAGCTGTGTGTGTGTGATTTTAATCTATATTAATTATTTAAAATTTGTCATAAAATATATTATAGTTAAAGAGGAAATGATTATCTTTTTTACTAAAAATTAATATTTCTCAGCAACTACTGAAATATATTTTACAATGTATTGAAAAAATTGAAAGAATAAAATGTAATTAATACCTAAATTATTCCAGTTATGTATGTCGATGTATCTTATTAAAATAAAACATACAAATTGAATACATAAATCAAAATTTCTTTCAATTTAATAAAGTTTTATTTTTGCAGCACAGTTTTTTGGAATATTATATTTTATATTAATATGCCAACAATTTATTTTAATTTGGAAAATTGAATATAAAATTTAAAACTAAAAACACAACATATTCTTTTTCATTATTTTAAATTCATTTTTTTATTTCCGAAAACACATCGAGTGTTTTAATTTTATTCCTTCTAAGCGAATATACAATAATTAATTCCAATAAGGACATGCATTTTCTTTACTCTCTAAGCAACTTTAATTAAATAAAAACAACATCTTTTTTTCCATGAAATCTTCCTGAACATGAAGTTGTTAAGCAGATTAATATCTGAGACAAAAGCATGAATGTAAAAGCATGTTAACCTTTTTACGTTTACTTTTTTATGATCCATAAATTGTGAAAGATGAGAAAATAAATACATTTTTTATATTTTGAAACTTTTTTTTGAGACTTTAAAGGTTATTTATTTTTTTCTTCCTCCAGACGTTCAATAGAATACATTAACTTTTTTTACTACATTTTTCATCTCATTTATGTTAGTGAAAGGTAAAATTACTGAATTTTATAATAGGTTAAAGAGGGATTTTATACTGATTAATATATATTGAAGTCATTTAGAAAAATTATATTTTTCGATAATTATTCGATACTTTTTAAACTTATTTATTAATTCTTCAAAATATAATTAGGAAAGGATAATAAAAATGGTTTTATTTTTTCTTAGAAATGTTAATATTGTTATGACATGAAAATTGTATTATATCTATTACATCACCTTGTGAAATATATTAGGAATTATAAATAGAAAAAATGAATTATAATAAAGATTTGAATATAAAAGTAAAAACTGGAAATGAAACATTTAATTTAAATAACATATTTCTTTATAAAATACAATAATATATCTAATTAATCAGCAACGATAATTTAATTCCTAGAAATAAAATTTAAATAAAATAAGCTAGTTGAAATGCATGAGGTTTAAAGAAGATAAAAATTAAATTTTAATCACATATTTACAATCAATACTTACAAGTATCTTTTATTTAATCATATTTGTGACTACAGCATACATTATTATTTAAAAATAGAAAATGTTTTTATTATTGAATCAATTGAAATTTTTTAATTTACAGAAATTATTTTTTGAAAATTGAAAATTATTTGGGTTAAAAAATGTTGTCAAAAAACGTATATAATATTTAGTTTTAAATATGTGAATTAATTTTATGTTATTAAATCTGAAGAGGTGTTAATAAAATATTATTTAAAATTCACTGACAGTAAAAATTTTTAATAAATAAGAAGAATTTAAAATCAAATTAAATTTAAGATCATTTTACGTAGTTTATAAATATGTATATTTAAAATAATTTTGTTTAAATATAAACTAACTTTTGTGACTACTAATTACATATTTCATGGTTTTCATGCTTTCTGTTACTTAAATATACCCACTAAGATTTACTGAATAGGAATTCAAAAAATCTTAGTGTTATATGTGAAAATTATTTTATTTATTTTATGCAATGCAAAAAATATATTTTGTAGAATTGAATATTGATATTTTTTAAACTGACTGTTACGGTTAATTTTTATGCGAAATTATTAATTTTTAAATAAATTCAAATGAACTTGCTCAGTGTGAAGTTATGAAAGTTTTTCTTTTCACAACGTTTAAATTAATTATAATTGGCAAGAATAATAAATTCAAGTAGTCAAAAATGGAATTTGCTTATATTGAAACAATTTTATAAATATTGTGCTGTCAAAACATTATATAATAACAATATATGCAATACATTAAACTATTTTGAGAATAATAAAAATGAGTTTACTCATTCAAACATATAAAATAAATTTTGTCGTTAAATATTCTAAGTTCATTGATAATATTAAATTATCCGAATCAATTGGAATAATCAAAAATTCAGTTAATTTTATTTTTTCAAAAAAAAAATTCCATTGTAATTAATTATTGTATGTTGAAACAGGAAGAAAAACTTCATATTTTTAAAGAAAAAAATTTCAAACAATTAAATGAGAAGGCAATATACTTGCACATGTTAAAATACTTACATTAATGCAGTATGCATGTACAATGCTGTCAATGTAAGTCATTGCTTGCTGTTCATCTCGGTCAAAGTAAACTGTTCCACTGCCTTCATACGTTTTCGGGCAGATTAGTTGTTCATCCACTTGACAGTGTGAACTTGTATGGAATCATACTTGGGCTGACGTTCCATCCACTTCAAAGCAGTTTAAGAATCGGCAAATGCATCATTAGCTGATGGTCCTGTATTTGCTTCAACTTGGGCATTAAAACCATCTTCTTCCTAGACACGTTTAATAAGCTGACCATCATTTGCAATTTGAAACCCAGTGCTGACTTATAATCAATTCTCCTATATTTTTAGTTCCAACTTCTGAACAACCAGGAATTTTCTATAGAATGTTTCGGAATTTCTCAAGTGACACGTCCTTCTCCTTATTATTTTCTTGAATATCTTATCCTTTCTTGTTTTCATTCTTTTCTCCAAAGTAATTTATTTTAAGGAAATTCTGAAAGTCATTTAGATATTCGAAGTTTGTGTGGAAAAATTGGAGTTTTACTAAATAGTTTAATTTTTTATCTAATTATTTAAAAAATATGCAAATTGATTATGTAATCCACAGCATGGGATATATATAAAAACGAACCTAAAATATGATTCAGTTTTCAAATGGATATCACGCTAAACTTCCTTTCATTGCAATTAAGAAGATGGAAAATCTTTCAGAATGAAATCAAGAAACTCAGAGATTAAAAAAAATAAATCAATTTTATGAAATTAAAATGCTTATTTCCATATCATTACATACGAGATATATGATGCTAAATGAATGTAAATTAATTTTATTTCCTTTTCTCTATCCTAAAGATTAAACATCTGAAAGGTAATTAAAGATTTATATTTCCCAAAATTATGCAATCGAAGGAAAAGTAAATGTTGTTATTAAAATTGCTGTGTGTTTACATAATAAACAAGAAGAGAAACTAATAAGAGGAAAAAAGGAGAAATTTCAGTTAATTAAACATCAAAAGAATCTATTTGTGATGAATACTGTCAGAGCTTAGAAGAAACTTTCTCCATCTCTTATATAATCTTAAAAAGCAACAACCTAAGGGATTAATTTGAGAATCGGTTATTTTGAGTGGCACGATAAAAGTTTTGACTTCATTTTAATGAAATTCAACTATGAAAAGTTTATAATGTCTTTTACTTATAAGAAACAGTTCATGTAAATTAGTTTTCTGATTTTATTTTGTAAAAAAGTCATATATGAGAAATATAACTTGTAGAGAAAAGTTTGCCATAAGAAATCTTTTATGAAAAAATTTTGCTATGGATTATTTTACGGAGCTAAGATTGTCTGCGACATAGCTTCAAAATTGTATCTATTTATTTGAATTTAGTTGTAAATGACTAGAAATATGCTGTTCACCAGAAATATTTCTTCATCTTTAATCGCATTACGGAAAAAACTGAAATGGTAGTTCAAATCATAAATATATTTAAATTAATTTTTTCACTCAATCTCAGATAGATATTAAGGCATATCAAGTAACGTTGTCTGACAATTTCAGCTAGGAATTAACTTCTCTGTGTCCCACATTTTTTTCCAAATTCTACATTACTTTAAAAAAGCATAATACACTTGGACAGCAGTGAACTTCTCTGTACTAAACTTTAAAGGAGTTTAAGCAGTTTGGTTTGAAGTTGATGAAAATAGTAGTTTCAAGAATAAAAAGTACATTGGAACAACAAATTATGTATTATGGAACCACAAGTTATCTAAATTAAGGTAGCCTATAGCTTAGAGCATCGGCCTTCCATCTGAAAGGAATGGGTTTGATTCGTAATGCCACCAAAGACCCACTGAGTTCTTGCGATATCTTCTGTTAAATCTGTGGAATCGAAAGTCCTGTAGTTGGTCGTTGAGCTAGCATGGGGATAGTTGAGCTATTCCATTCAATATTTCTATTTAGAATTCAATGATTTATATTTTATATCTATTATTTTTCTTATTATTTTCATATCTAAATTAAAAATTATTTTTATAGTGAAACAACAATAACGTGATAAATACTAATTGAAACAGAAATTTCACAATTTTTTAAATCTTACAGCCCTTTAGGGGAAATAAAAAATCTTGAGTAACCCTATGATAGTTTCAATTTAATGATTTTTACTAAATTCTTACATTTCAAATATTTGTTTCTTAAATAAAATTTATTCTTCTATTTTAGCAAATCAGCAATTAAAGTATTTAATTAAAGTTAAAAATATTACGCAAAAATGAAGCGTGATATTTTTTATATTATATTTGTTGACAACATAAGTTTTTCTAAATGAATATAAAGATTATAGTAAAAAGTAACTCAATCACGGCATTTTTTTACAAGATTTTTAAATAACATTTCTGTTGAACTTCAAAAAATTCTGCACCACAAGCAATATTTCCATATTTATTAGCAAATCTGATAAACAACTAAGATTATTACATTCTGTGGAAAATAAACGTTCATAAAACTGCCTTAATTTTTTTATTTATTAGGCTATTTTTTATTATATTTACATATTAGACTATTTTATTTTAAATATTCGTTAAAAAACTAAATATTTTTTAAAGAAGTAAATATTTAAACGTTATATCATTATGACATACAAACGTGTACTATTTATTTGTTGGTTATTTTACAAATGTTTTTCTTAAATTCCATCGCATTATTATTTATTCCACTATCAATATAAAATATATGAATAATTAGCATAAAAATGTCATAAATTTGGGTCATAAATTATAATGTGAGATGTAATAGCAAATAAATGCTTTTTTAAGTAATAATTTATATAACGCACAAATTTAATCGGATCAAGGAATATTTTAATTACAATTATTTAGTGATTCACAGTAATTTATTGGTTTATATTTCTTCTCGTTTAAAATAGTTTTTTTAAAAATAAAATGCCTTTTTTATTCGTTACAGTTGAGATCCTGAGTACGCCACTTTATTACGACTCTCATTAGTTAAAAAGATCCATGACGTGAAATAATGTTTTAGCCACGTCACATCGTATTGAGAGGCGTTGTAAATCCGACTCATCTATGAATTTGCTGCCCACCTTCAAATTCCATTCTTCGAGTGGCAGCAAATAAGGCAAAATTCCCCATTACTATCTGAGAATACTGTCGAAGCTTCTTCTGTTAATAAAACGATTTCTAATATAAAGACCAAAGCATAGATTTCAAAAGCCGTTTTCCATTGATTCAAGGCATTAATTCGTGAATAATAAAACAGCATAAAAAGAAATATATAAAAGACATGGCAAAACATCCTTTTTATGGTTAGTTTAAATCAGCAAGGATCATTTAAATTTTTAAAAGTTTCCTTAATTAATAGAATTCTAAATTTGTAATTGCAATATTTGTAAACAATTTTTTTGAATCTTGAAACTTTGAGCCTATTGCTTACACCAATATTAAAAATTTTCTTTCAATTTTTAGAATTATTAATGCAAAATGTAAACTAATATGTATTTTTGAAAAAATGATTTTTATGTTTGTCTGTTCAAATAGACTTCATCTTTAAAAGCACGATGGCATGTTATAGGCCAAGGCTGACTCTCCATGTTTTCTCCACCTGATCCTATCCCGCGCAACAGGTTTCCATTAGTTCACCCCTAATGATTTAAGGACTTTTTCCACACTGTTTAATTATCTAGTAAGGGAAATTTATTTTTGGCGTTTCCCCTCTGGTCTTGAAAAAGTTATTTCTTTTATCGGGAAAAAATCATCATATCTATAAATATGGGCTAGAAAATTGAATACGAGAAGCTCTTACTATTTTTACGATGTAGAAATTATTATGTCATGGTTATACAAAATTCTCCCATATTTTCTATTAGTGGTCCAAAGACTATCCTCAATATTTTTCTTGCAAAAATTAGTAGTAGACCTCTTTCTGTATTGTTAAGCACCCAGCATTCAGACCTTTTAAGGAATTCCTATAGACAAAAGTCTAGAAATACTGAATTTTTCTAGAAATCAATTTTGTTTTTTCGTGAGAGATCTGTTGTTAATATTATTTCAGAAATTGAATTACTTTTCCAGTATAAGAGTTAAAGCTAAGTTGATGGAATGAATACACACAATATTCAAGAAAACGTCATGAAAGTATGTTTACTATGCAGAATTTGTTAAATCCATGAATAATAAAAGTTTATAAATTAAGGGAAAATAACCTAGAGTTTTGAAAGCAAATTTAAGACAGTAGATCTATCATAACAATTTGAAGTTTTTGAAATCAAAACATTTATGTATTTTCAGTTTAATAGTATGTGGATTTATACCTACACTTAGGTGAATTGTTTCAAGTATTGTATTTTCAAGTATTGTATTTTGCTTAGCACTGCGTCATATAAAGCATTTCTACTATTTTATTCAGTACCTTTATATTTTTGCAAAAATTACTGCATTTGAATTTAAAAGGAATTACTATTAAATTAAAAAGAAAGCAAAAAAATAATATGTTTACAGTAAATAATAGTTCTAAAATAGACCGACTAAATAATAGATAGCTGAGAAATGTTTATAAATTTGAAATCAAAGTCTAAATGGTGCCTTTAACCAATTTGTATCTCTAGATACTTATAGCGTAATATGTATTTTATAAAAAATCTTGGAATTCATAGGCACGTTAGTTGTGACTATTGAATAAAAAATACATTGAATACTTTGTTTGCTTGGTTATAAATATTTATATATATAGCCTGACTTAACAATCACATCTTTTAAAATATTTTGCATGCATAAGAATTTTCCTAAATTTTTGCATGAGAGAGCAATGCAAATAAAAATGATTAATGACACACAAAGTAATTTCTAATAAAGATAAATTTTTATTGCAGACACAAGTTCGGATATTTCTTAAAAAATGTTACTCAAAATAAGTAACTTTTTTCTTAAAACTTAAATAATGGTAATGGGCTTTAAAAATTATTTTTGTAATAACCAATTTGAACGTTTTTTTAAAATTATTATTTTTGGCTAACAACCCTTAACGTATAATAAATAGTTTTCATTGAAAAAAGGCATTACATTTTGGGCAGTAAGTTTTGTATACTTGGATACATTTTTTAATGAAAAATATTTTATGGGTTATTATTTTTCTTGTAAAAAATATGTAGCAAATAGGATATTCATATTGTATAATAATATACAATTTTTACTAGATTAAAAGCTCCAGATGAAAAATTTTAATTTAATGTAAATGAGTGTTTATAACATGCAGCAACACACTCAATTTTAATATTTTAATTTATAAAAAATATATCGTATGAAAAAATAACTCATTTAATATTTTATTTTCTTGATTTCTCCCAAGAAGAAAAATGCAATTTCGTTATTTTCATTTAAGTATAAAAATTATAATTCGTGTGAATAATATAGTTATATAAATTATTAAAGAAATATGCTAGAAGATAATTAGAAATATTTGTGATGAGAAAATTTAATCTATAAATTTTTGCATATCTTTAAACTCTTTTATGCATTTGTAAATGTATTCTCATTGTTATTAAGTAATTAATAAAGCATCTTATCCGAAATCTCAAAAGGAGCTTCAAAATTCAGTTATAAAGAAAAGAAGATAGATAATGTCTTTTTAATTTGTTTATTACTTAATGCAAAACTAAAATTTGATATTTAAAATTAGAAATAATTTTCTATATTACATTTACAGCATATTTTTATTACTTAATTTGATGTGTTAATTTTTTTAAATATAGTGTTTTCAAAATAGTCATTTCTCTTCATCCGTTGTATAAAAAGCCATTTTCATGCTTTTGACATAGCAGATTACTTCAATTATATGCTTCAAATATCACTGTTAAAATTATAATTAAAATTTTTTATCTTAACAAAATCATCTAATGATCCAAATCAAAAATATGTCATTTTATTATATTTGTTAATTGGAATGTTTTATGTTAATTGTATGTTAATTGGATGTTAATTGACATACAATTTTATGTTAATTGAAAGACTTTGAGGTGGTACATAAAACAACAATAAAGAAATATTTCTATTCCATAATGTATTTGGTAACTGATAATTTATTTTTCGAATTCTATTTTAAAAGTATTTATTTCTATATAAGAAAAAATATTGTATACTTAAAAATAATATTTTAACCATATTAACTTAATCATACATTTTCTGCATGATTAAGACTTTAAGTTTTACAAGTAGTTGTTTTCAGAATTGCCAAATTTGCATAACATGTAAACTTCTTTCTTCATCTCATCATATCATAAATAATATAAGTGATAATTTCATATAAATCTAATTCGTTTCAATGTTACCGGAAACATTTCGTGCGATAGAATTTGTTTTATCGATCCTTAAATATGTATAAAGTGTAAAAACGAATGATATACATACATACATACATGCATATATATATATATATATCCATTTATATCTATATCTATCTATATATATATATATATATATATATATATATATATTATATATATATATATATATATATATATATATATATATATATATATATGTATATATATATATATATATATATATATATATATATATATATATATATATATATATATATATATATATATATATATATATATATATATATATATATATATATATATATATATATATATATATATATATATATATATATATAACAATTTATTTATTTCAAATTTACTTTTTACATACCATTATAATACATTTTGATATTTTCCCCAGACAACAAAAATATTTTTAGAAAATAATTAAAATAATTGATTTCATGAAAACAATATATTTTAATTTAATAATAATGTTGATGATATATGCATATTCTTTCTTTTTTGGAAGTTGATAGAATAAAAATACTAGGTTTTAAATATTAATCTAGAAATTAATTAACAAAATATGTGAAACTAAAATTAAGATAGACAATGAAGCGAGAAATTAATTTTGTAGTCTGTAATTCATGTTGACATCCTAGAGACTAGAAACAGACACATTTGGCTGAAATACAAACTTTTAATTAGCTCAAACTTTTAGATTTTGCGATTTAATGCATGCTAAGGAAAAAATAACACTTTTGACTTTAAAAGCATTTCTGATCTTTGTATACGTTTCCCTGTCATGTTTGTTGAGATGAAATTATAATTAATCTATTAAGCATTACTTTATTTCTTTCAACGTAGTTCACTGTATATAATTTAAGGAGTTTATTATTAAAGGGAAAATATATACATCATGTCACGTAAAATATTTCACTAGAATGAATTACGATGTCATCTTGTTATTAAAGTAACATTATTTTAAACAAATATTAGTGTTAAATGTCAGTTTTAATTATTTCAATCTATTATTATAATATTTCATACAAGTATTGAAAAACGTAATTTACTTAAGCATTTATTAAATTAAAAACTAGTATATTTTTAATGTTTATTGAATCTGTGTTTAGTGAAAATTGCACTTAATTTATATTTTCTGTATTACAATTTAAAAATAAATAGCGTAATTTTTTAAATCTTTATTTTTCTTTAAATGTAACAAATATTACTATTTATTTTTCTTTAAATTTATCTAACGTCTGAGAATATTAGAGACACTTATTTCTTTATATAAATTTATGTAATATTTTTTCAATTTTGATAAATTTTTGATGGTTTTTTTTAAAACCTTTTGGACTTATAATTTAACTATACTTTGCTACAAATGAGTTTTATTGGTAAATTAAATTATTATTATTTAAGTATAAAGATTAAAAATATTGTAAAAACAATCTAAAGTTATAATAATTATTTAATTAAATTGAATAAAGTTATACTTTAAATTATATTACTTTCATTAAATAATTAGTTAATAAATTAATGATGTAGTTTTCATTAAAGTAAAAATAGTGTTACCAAAATCAAATATATTATACTAAACCATAAAAGAACTTAAAATCCTCAAATAATTTATTTAAAAATTCTACTTAATAGTAATTATACGTGTCACATTCTTAATCTATAAATTCATGAATGCTTAAACTATAACTAATATATATATCACATGCTGAATCTGTAACTTTCTATAAATTTATTCAGTAGTATTATTGGTTTAATGTTAAAAGGATTTAACGTTAAAAATACGTAAGAGCTCCACACTAAAAATTTAACAATGAGACTATTATATTGCAGAAGATAAATTTGAAGCTTAACTTGAAAATAATTATAAGAAAATAATTTTCGTTATAAATATTTCCAGATGTTCCGCTTTATCCCTTTTGCAGTTTTTATTCAGTAATGAAGGAAAATTGTCTGACATAATATTGGAGAATCTTGTAGCTTTAATAAGAAACCAATAACATACCTTTTGTTAAGATATCTGTCTAATGTTCCTAGTTAATTTTACACCATTGTTTGTAAGCATGTATGGAACGACAGCTACTTTATTTTTTATCAAAAAATATTATCATCATTATTAGCTTTATTTTTTGCCTTGCATTTATAGTTTCTTAAAAATAAAAGAACCAAATAAACTTATGCAATTTTCGAGTAATCTTATTTAAAAACAATTACAATATTTTCAGTCATTTTGAGACCATTTTTAAAAACTATTTAACTTCAAAAATCAATCTGATTTAATGCTAATATGCTAAAACAGATATACACCAATAAAATATATTATTAATTAATAATATAAAATCAAATAAAGGAGATGAAATTACACAATATGAAACGAATAATAAAGTTTTAACATTATTTATATAAATAATTGTTTTTCCTTATTGCTAAAGACCGAATAAAGATTTGTGTAAATACGTGGTACAATACATATTATTATAATATTTCATACAAATACTGTGAAAAACGTAATTTACTTAAGCATTTATTTTAAATTTTTATTAAGTTATCTGACTACTTCAATAAAAATTATAAGCTAGTATATTTTCAATGTTTATTGAATCTGTGTTTAGTGAAAATTGCATTTAATTTATATTTTCTGTATTACAATTTAAAAATAAATAGGGTAATTTTTTATATCTTTATTTTTTTATTAAATTTAACAAATATTACTATTCGTTTTTCTTTAAATTTATCTAATGTCTGAGAATATTAGAAACAGTTATTTCTTTATATAAATTTATGTAATATTTTTTCAATTTTGATAAATTTCTTATGGTTTTTTTTAAAACCTTTTGGATTTATAATTAAAAATTTAATTATATTTTATGATAAAATAATTAAATTAATTATATTATTTTAAGCGTTGAAAATAATAATAATGGTTGAATAAAGTATTACTATGGAAATATTTAAAAAAAATAAATATAAAAAAAAAGAAGTAATATGATGTCCCATTTTTTAAGCAGAATTTGCCTTAGTTTTTAGTTCTAATGCAATTGGTACCATCTAGTGCAAACGGCTAATTGCACAATGCTCTTGTGTAAATGACAAATTGCAAATGCTTTAGTGCAATTGGCCATGATGAAAAGACACTTATCCGTTTTTCTACAAATCCCATATTTATTTCTTCTATTGTGACAGCCTCGGTGTTTGAATGTTAAATAAATGGCTTAGATGCCGTGTAATCCAGCATACCAAGTTCCTTATTTTTTTCGCGATTAAGAAATGTTACCAAAGTGACAGAAAGTGATGTACTCAATAGTGTGATTACTGGAGATGCGAAAATAAAATTTTCTGTATAGGTCTCCATCACTATGGCGTAATAAAAGCCAGGTTGGTAGATGCATTAGAAACTCCCACAAATAAATCACCTCAGAATTTGGCCTGTTGTATTATACGACATTTGTGGCAAATAAGCTTATGGTAAAACATATTCACTAACATTACCCAAATTACTATCTTAAATTAGAAAATAAATTTACCAATAAAAGGATTCACCTTGAAAATGTAAAAATTCTTCATGAAAGAATATTGATTTGAAAATTGCCATCTTTTTACAGTAAAAAATTAACGAATTAATTTTCCTCTTTGTTGAAGAGAATGAAAAACAAAAACAAGAAATAATATGAAATTTTAGTTTTTTTCAGAAGTACGCTCAAAACTCTTGACATAAGAAACTCAACACAACACATGATTTTTAAAAATATTATTTTCTAATTCTACTAATTTGTGATGGCCAACGTTTTTTTAAATTTCATTGCTAGTTTATTCTTTTTAATAATATTACTTTTCTGAATTTTAATTTTGCAATTTTTGTGTTTAATTTTAAGTGTCGTAAGAATGTATTAAATGTTTAAATATGATGCCAAATATGTATTTGTATTTTAAAAATATGTCAATTATTTTTTATTCATTTGTAAATTAGCATGGTATTTTCGTTTTAAAATTAAAATAAATCTTCCACCTCTTAAATTTGTCCGATTCAAATAAGTCAGACAGAATATTTCTCACAATATTAAAACCTAAATTTTTTACTCTTCTATGAAACTTCGAAAATTTTTAAAAGTCATGCTTTATTATATATACATATAAATAACAAGCAAATTCTCACACATTTGGAAAATGTAATTTAAATTTTATTATAATTACTTTCATTCATGCTGAATATTTTTCACGATAAATCTCACACGAAACTGCATTTAAATCAAACTACATCGATAGTACGAGAAAAAAAAATTGCATCGGCCGGGAATCGAACCCGGGCCGCCCGCGTGGCAGGCGAGCATTCTACCACTGAACCACCGATGCTTACATGAACACGTAAGTCACATTCATAAAAGCATTCATTTTAAGTTTATTGACCTAAAACTATGAAGACGAAACGGAAGATGTTTCACTGTGCTTCTTCAGGTCGTTCGTTATGCTACACAAGTTCTTTCACCCTTTTTTGTTCTTCATGTCCTTAAAAACAGAAAGGAAGGAGAAAGAATATTTTGCTTCTTCTTGAATTGGATTATTTTATGTAAAATGAACATTTAAGTATCTCAATTCTTTTTTGGCACTAGAAAACATTTAGTTACAGTTAATTTTTTATAATGTATAAAATTACTTAAACATTAAAAAATTCAACAGTTTTAATTAAATTTTATTTATATATAAGTTATAAATTTAATCAAAAATACATTATCTTCCAAACATCAACAGTATTTTTGTTTAATATGTCAATTATTATGTGTTCAATAAACTTTACAATAACAAGGAAACAATTCTAACTAACAATATTTTTCTAAAAATAAGCGTAAACTCACTATTTTTTGAAAATAAGTCACATTTTGAACACTTCCTATTAATAAATATATAATGTTTTTTTTCTGTTTTATAAATTTCATTCTCTTTTAATTTTTTAAAATTTCCAATATATATATATATATATATATATATATAATATACAATAAATATACATACATATATATATATATATGTATGTATGTATGTATCAGTATTTCCTAAAAGAAAGCAAATGATAGCGGTTTATTCTAAGGAGAATTCCTGCAAAGGACAAAATTGGACCGAAGCTTTCAGCTGAAAATGGATTCTGAATCACTATGAAGAAATAAAATTAGAGATTTCATGCTGCAGAAATAAATAATTTTTTTCACAATCTTTCCAATGATTTTTGATTAAAGATTTTTGGCTCATTGACCGCCAATCATGTGTGACAGTGCATATAACTTAATGTTATCGGTGAAGAAACAATCATGATTTGGTGCGTGATGTTGTGCGTTGTTTCAGTAGCCAGTCACGTGCTGTATCAAGAAAGTCCTTCTCTGATTATTTCTTCTCCAGTTCATTTGACATACATACAGAATATTTCTTTATGCCGTGGCATGCCTATAGCCGAAACCAGTTAAATAATATTACAAACATCATGCAATCAGCTATCGAACTTGGCGACTTGGAACAATAAACCAAAAGTCTAAACCATCACACATCGGGGTCAACTCATTGGTCATCACCAAAGGAAGATTTAAGTAATAGCTTACTATATTTAAATCATATTTCTTACAATAAGTATGTTGTCACCTGTAAAGTATCTAATTACAAATCAGGGCAATAACTATCTATCATGCTTGCAGAGAATACCTTAAGCAGACATTTTTACAGTTCGATATTTAACTTCAGATGGAATCTATTCAAATGGTTTATTGTAATTTAGAAAAAATATAAATTTAAGAGTATCAAATCTAATTAAGATATCAGATGACTGTAAATATATGAGATATATCATATATTAGGTACATAATTTGTACTATAAAACAGTTATTCTTAATATCGGATGTAATTATCTCTTGTAGGTGAATAAAATCATGCGAAAAAATGAAACAAAGAAATATTTATGTGTAGGTGAAGTGAAACTTGAAACAGTATAAAATACTGACTTTTAAGAGCATACAGAAATTAAAACATCTGAAATTCGAATTATAACATTTAGCTTTAAGAATCTGCATTAAATTTAATTCCTAGATAAAACAATTCTGTGGCTTGTTAATTTTAATACAATTTTATGTAAATAAAATATATATTTTATGGAAATAAATATTTAACATAACTTTATGTTTCCCTCATATAGAAATTGAGCTTATATCAAGGACTTATTAAAAATATCACAATAATTGCTTTTATAAATACTCTTCGCAGACAAATTTAAAAGCCTTAAAAGGATATAAATGATTAATCAAATCATATACACGTTTGTAAAAAATGTACAAGTCATTATAAAATATTAAAAGATTTCAGTCGATATGAATTTCTTATTTTAATTATTTAATATAAATCGATCACCTAGAATTAATATGCATCTAATAATGTTGATTTATAACATTTCTAAGCGTTGATTTATAACCTTGCGGGATAAATTATCCGAGTCAAAATGATTACAGTGTATTAATAAATCCCTCTATGATTATTCATAAAATGAATAATCATAGAGTGATTTGACACTCTATGATTATTTATAAAAAATAAACTGTTCTTATCCGTTTAAATATAAATAAAATATTATATGCTATGTTAATAGGAAAAATTGATTAAGCCGTAATATATATGAATTTTATTTAAATCCATTCAACAAAATCTTGAGAGTTCCTGCAACATGATTCTCGCCAATACGTCACACGTAATACGGTAACGGATTTAATCGTGACCAAGTTACAAGGCACCCACTAACGATGTTTATACATTAACGCTATTTAATTGCTCACCAATTGAATTTTTACAGTTGACACGATATTTTAAATTGGAAGTAGGAATGTCAACTCATCTATAATTATAATCGAAATACATATACTTCGAAAGCATATTGCAAGATATTCCATTCTACTAGCGATTTGTGCGAGTATAGTGATTGGAAAAATCAAAATAGTACTTAACACACATAAAATAATTTGTTAAATTATTTAATAATTTACTAATATAAATAAATACAATTTGATTGTCTTTAATTCATTTTATTTCAGAAATGTATCTAACGCAATTATTTGCTAAAACTATTAAAAGAAGAATATATTTCAAATTAAAACACAGCAACTTTTCCTGTGTTAGGATTTATTTAATGTAAAACTATAAAACTAATTCATTCTAATAGTATAATAAAAGGAATAATTCCAGATTCTAGAAAAATTAGGACAATATATATACCAATTATATTTCTTTTAATCTATCCAGATACCTTGAAATATAAGTATTTCAGTAGTTCAGACTTGTCACTTAACAGTTATGTACCTTCCACTATGTTTTCTTTAAAATAAGTCGTGAAATTCAGTAATGTAAATGTGCTTTGAGTAAGACAAATTTTCTTGACAATATTTGAAAAGGATTATGTATCGCTAGAAATATATGTTATGCTAGAAATCAAAAATGGTTTATAAATGGAATTAAATGACAAAAATAATATAAGATTTGCAAGCCTTTTGCGAAAATTTCAATTTTTTCATTATAGAATTTATGTCGATATAATTTAAATACTGTGAAATACTATTTCTTCTGTATAATATATAATAATTATAGCTACTCTGCTCCTCCTTTATAATATACTATAATTTATATTAACAAAAACACATTTTCATTTAGGTTTCATTGAAATTGGATTTATAATCACTATGAGAGCATGGCCAAAATAGTTAATTATCTAAATTAAACCGTATTTATTATCAGCACATTTTTTATAAATAAAACCAAATTAATTTATTCATAAAAAAATTTTAAAAAAAATTCCAGTAAAAGTTTTGAAGGAAAATGTTTATTAGAATTTATTTTATTTTATTTTAAAATATTTATTAGAATTTTTTTTATTTAATTAAAATAATTTACCTCTAAAAAATATAAAAAAAAATTAATTGGAACAGCAATTTTTTTTATTATTATCATATTTTCTTAATAAGTTTTTAAATTCAAATAAAGTAGCCGACGAGGCTATGGTTGGTAGCATAGTTGCCTTCCACCAAAGACTGCACCACAGTTACCAAAGAGCCAAGCTCTATTCCTAATGTCGCCAAAGACCCACCGAGTACATGCGATGTACGTGCTCGATAATTACATGGAATCAAAATCTCTGTGGTCGGTCGTTGAGCAGTTACCATGGATGAAATGGTACAAAGAAAATTTCTTCTCCGTCCCGATCAAAGTCACAATTGATGGAATCATCCTCTGGTGGTACCATTTATCGGAGGTGACTTTGAGCAAAGTCGTTCTATCACTTTCGTGGTACTTTGATTAAAAAACGAAAAACGCACTCTACTGATTTAATTTCACATAGTCGTCGGCTAGCTATCTTATCTCGTCCAAGTGTCATAAGAAGAAAAAGAAGGTCAATTTTTAAAGAAAGGATATGTTTTTTATTCCAATTTTTAATACTTAAGAAAATATTTAATGCTGATTACTACAGCCAGTTCTTATTTAATATGATAAATTTAATGCTAAAATGTGCTGTAACTTTGATAGCTTTTATAGTGCTACAAAATTTGTAATCATTAAAATGTTATCAAAACATACTAAATGTTAAATAAAAATTATAAAATACTTTAAAATATTGCTTCCTTACTTTTGAGTAAAATACTCCTCAGTTCTTTGTGTAAGTTTTAAATGCAAAGTTTAATAGATAGGTTCCGGCCAACTTGTCTAGTGGTCAGCGTGCGTGACTACGTATAGGGAGGTCCTGGGCTTCAATCCGGCTCAGGCAGGGATGTACTTTCTCTCTCTCTATCCTGTCTTTGTCCTTTCATTGACTGTGAATGAGGTGTGAATGGTTGCCTACCTTATAAACGGGTACCTATGGCATGTGTATGTGCTAAAGAAGTCGGACTCCACACCAAATATGGTTCAGTTGTAAAAGATTTAGCTCACCCCCATTTTTGCCAGCCTAGCTGGCACACGAGAACAACAACAACAATAGAGAGGTTAAAAATTAGATTTCGAAGCAGAATAGCTGTATTCTCAAGTACTTATAATTGTTTAAAAATTCTCATATCAAAAATATTTGTTTCAATAAAATATGTCTAGTTGCTTCAGTGTTCTCATTTAATATTTTAATTAAATCTTCAAATAAGCTTTTCAGGTACTGTGATAAAATAAACTGTGTCTATTTTCGTCCTTTTTTAAAAATAATTTTAATCAATTATTATGTAAAAATCTTTTTAAAGTAAGAAAGTTGTTAGCACAACCTTACATTACACACATTAAAATAACAAACATTAAATTCATTTCAAATTTATATAAGTTAACTCAAGTTATCAGCTAATTTTCAGATTTAAGAAATTCATCTAAAACTTTAATCTACAGTTTTAAATGCATGGTCTTGTATGTTAATTGTAATTATTACTAATTATTATATATTATTACCTTAATTTTCAGTATATATTATAATTTTCCGGACGAGGTGATTAATGTAATAATAAGAAATATCTATATCTATACCTATTTATCTTTATCCTGCTCTCTCTCTCTCTCAATGTGTATATATATATATATACACACATTAAAATATATATATATATATATATATATATATACATGGGATTGAAAGTGCCACCAGAGGGCCATTCCCATCGAGTCTTCCGCCGGACATGCGTAGAAAGAGAAGAGACTACGAGGAAAACGACATTGTGATGGATGAAAAAAGACGGGATGACGTGAAGACGTTAGGTGATTTTGGACTTTCAATTGTTACAGATGTTACAATGTGCTCTGATATTAAGTTGTAAATATATAAATAGCTTTAGCTTGTTCTTTGAATCTATAATTAAGTAATTTAACATTTATCAGTCATTATTCCTGATAATGAAGCCCACAGGATCTTTCATACTATTCAAATTATTTTGAAAATAAACTATTAGCAATCATCTGGATAATGTTTAATTTATTTTCAAAAACGATGTTTTTGAAGATAAACTAATCACTATTTTCTGCGTTTACATTTTTATTGCATTTTCCGTATTCACAAGTCATCAAATGTAATTTATTTATTTATAGGTAGTTATAGAAATAAATATATTCAAATAATCTAGTTCTATATTTATTTCTTTTTATTTGAATGTCTAGTTTATTGAATGTTTCCAAATGGGATACTATCAGTTTCAAATAGAACAAATACTTAATAATATTAATATTATTTGGGAAATATTGATACCCTGCATCGGCGATATAAAATGAAGTATTTCTCACTTTCCAAATGAAGATATTGGTTTAGCTGAATCAAGACACGTGACTCATGAATCCCGAATCACGTTGCCTTCAATTAATAAGGAAAATATGTTTCCAGAGCTCTCGGGTTCATATAATGACGTAGGGGTTAAAAGCAGTGAATCGAAAGTAGGACAGTTGACATTTCTCATAATATAGACCTTCATAAGATTGTAAATGAAAATTTGAGATCCCTTTCATATCCTATCTTACGTAGATTTATATTATGTTACGGGTGAATGATCTTAATTTCTAAGAATATAATATTATGAATTCAGATATTTAATAAGATGTTGCAATTATTTGATGAAATGAAACCTGTTATGTGTATGAACTGTGTAATGCTCTTCATTTTCTAAAGAGAACTTATGTGTTAATCCTGGAATATATCCTTATAAATTTCATAAATCCATTGAATTTGCTTAATGCTGCATACAAAAGATTAATAAAAGAAACAGATTCAATGAAATAAAATAATTTCAATGAAGTGACAAATAAAGAGCTCAAGTTTAATATAGATTGATTAGTATATATTTTGGTTAATATAAATTGTTTAATTATAAACATGTAAATAGATAGTAAAGATTAATAATTATTTAATTGTGCAATGTTTTCGAATTCATCTAGAATAGCAATTGTACTTTTTAATATTTTTTGTCATCCTAATATTAAATCAAATGCTTTTACTAGGAAAGGCAAAAACTCTTATGCAATTATTTATTTCACGTATACGAATTTCAGAGAATAAATCATTAGCTATGTTTCAAAATATGTTCTGACTTACTGCTGTCAATAAAATAAAAAAGTTCTTTTCCATTAATTTCAAAATTCTCTTAAAATCCTATGTTTAATACAATAACACGTTATATAATTTTTATATTTAATAAGCTTCTCAATTTTTTCATTCTACCTTTCAATAACTGAAACTAATATTTTTCATTGCAACATTTAATAACCAAAACACTGTTCTAAGAAATATATCAAAAGTTATTCAATTAATTTGTGTTATATCAAATCATCCAATTATTTATTTTAATATTATCTTCAAAACCTACAGTGAAATGTATTTCTTTTTAAGAAAAAATTCATAATTCTCAAAAATATTTATTTCTCAGGGAAATTGTTTGCTGTATCACATAGATATCAACAGATGTTTTGAATAACTGTCATGTGATGAGTGTCTAAGTGTATGTGCAACTTAAAAAAGATTAATTTTAATTTAAAATTAATGGTTTAAAAAAATGGAGTAAAATTTTTCATACAATTAATAACTAATGCAATGAAAAATAGTTGCATCGGGCGGAAATCGAACCCGGGTCACCCGCGAGCATTCTACCACTGAATCATCGATGCCCCTCTGGAAGCCATCTTTTTCACAAGACATAAATGAAATATTTTTTCATTAGAATAAAAAAATAAACACGTCATAAAGAAGCGTCTTCTAAGAAAAATTGAGGTCACTTTCTTAACGGATTCTACAGACTTTTAATGCCAAGTTCATCCTGTTTATCGCTGAGAAAAATTGCTCGATTTGTAAATTAATTTTTTAACTATATTTTTCATTAGCTTTTGTTATTTCTATGCAATCTTAGCAGCAAAACACGTTACTACAAAAGATCTGCACAACAAAAATTATATATATACATAAATATGTATGTAAAAATGTATAAAATAGTTAACTCTCCTTCTCTGCAATAAAAAATATCAGTCAACAAATTCTCAGGAATTTTTCCTTTTAACAATATAAGAATTTCGAAAAATTTATGAAACACAGAATGCGCAAATTCTTTTAAACTAGTAAAATTTATTTTGCGTATATTCTGCTTCGAATTGCTTGTATCTTTCTGGTTTTTTCTTGTGACTAAAATAAAAATAATTTATTTAAATAAATAATATTAAAAATTTAATATCAATACTGTTGACTGAATAAATATTGTTACTTTTTGACATACTTAAGCGAAAAATTTATCTCAATTTTGATCATTTTAATGTTTTAAGCTAAATTCTGTTTTTATGCTAAAAATAAAATACAAAGTGGAAAATTAAGGCTAGAAAGTTTATTAAAAGGTTCAGCATCCATTTATCATTTGCATAATAGCAGTAATATATGTACTTTTAATTATTAAACAATATATGCCACTGCAATTATCATTTGCATAATGAATATTTTATTTTTTATCTGCATTTTCATCTGAAGTTATTTATCTTACATTTAATATAAAAATATTTTGTCGATAAAAATATACATATTTTAAAGTAATTTTTACAAAAATATGTAAGAAATTGAACGAGAAAATTCATATTCTCGCCCAAAAATTAATTTGCTTTTCATCTAGAAAAACTAATTTAATAAAATAAATAAATAGTAGTACAGTAATAAAATTTTCAATTGTATGAAGGACGTGATTCCTTACAGAAAAAGAAAACTTATTTAAATGTTCTTCTTCAGCATATTAAGTAAAAGTATTTTTTTCAAAAAAAAAAAAAAAAAAAATAATGCACATTATTAAAATATATATACACTAAAATATATTCTAAATTTTATACGAAGTTCAATATTTACAGCAAGAGACATCAAGAGAATCACATTCTGTTATAGAAATTAGAAAAAAAATACAATGAAACATTTCATCATTTTCAGCAACAAAAAATAAGATAAAATATATTAAATACCTCATTTTTCTAATGAGAATCTAAAAGATTTCAATTTAATTGATTTTTTAATGAAAGTGTGAAAATTTCATTTTCTTATTACAAATGATTTGAAATTCTTAACAGAAAGATTTAATTATAACTTGCTTTCGGCGCTAACTGTTGTACCTTTATGCAAATCTGAATACTTAGTTATTTGTTTCCCAACATCTTTGATATTTATGAACCAATAAATTAGATAGTTTCTATTAAAGAAGTACAAATTTATTTATAATTACTTGAAAATTTACCAAAAATAAGAATTACATTTTGTAAACAATACTATATATATCATAATACTTTGAGCACATTTTAATGTGATTATATATATATATATATATATATATATATATATATATATATATATATATATATATATATATATATATATTTAAATAAAAAAGATCATATTTTCAGAAATAATAAATGGGTTTAAATATGTTCATTATTATCTTATAAGCGAAATAATTGCGTAATAAACTATTTTGTTTTCAAAGATCTGAAGTAAATCTGTAAGAACCTGACTATTACAATACAATAAAAAGCGAAAATCAAGCAATAATTATATTTTTACACACCAAGTATAACTGTTGAAATTTTCCTCGGTGGTTTCTTAGGTATCACTTATAATGTTATCCTTATTGAGAGAGAGAAATATTTAAATCCGATTAAAGTACTGCAACGCATATAAAAGCTTGAATTTTTGTTCCTTTAAATTCACGCTAAAACTAATAAACGTAAAATATTATTCACAATTATTCAAAGCGATTTATTACTATACGATGCTTTTGGTTTTACTATTTATGAAAATAATATTTAATATATATATATTTAATGAAGATAAGTTCTTACATTTTGTAGAGGAAAATCCATTGAAATGAAAATATTTATTTTGTGTCTTAATTAAATGGTTATGTCTGATTCTAAAAACGTGCCATCTATAAATTTTCTCCCTCTACTAAATTGGTATTATTCTAAAATGTAATAGTTGTGATTATATTTAAGCTCCTTTATATAATTAGGAATAGAACTTTCTTGATATATTAATCAATAATAATTCATTATGATGTATTTTATTGTAATAATAGATTCCACTATAAAAGAAAACGAATTATAAAACAAAAATGAAATCATTCTTTAATTGCAATCTTCTTCTTCTTATGCTTATTCAAAATTATCCCCTTTGCCACCACAGCTTGCTTAAACAAAATTATTTATATAATTAGAGCAGACAATTTTAGTTTCCATATAATCCACAGAGCCAGATTTTAATCCCCACGACGATGATTAACACAAATGCTTGCTATTTCTTCACTTTTGAATTACGTAGTGAAGTTAAACATGTCACTTCTTTCCTGTCAAGACCTTTAAAAGCTTTTTTTTGCGGTGTGCTACAAACCAGTTTTTCAAAGCACTTAAAATAACTGACAGGCAGGAGAGAGCAATGAATGACAGTATGAAAGATGTACGACAGAATTAAAGGAGAAAATGATTAATATGTGACAGAAAAGAAATCCAATACGAAGTCATCATTGATGTTTAAAACTCTTATCGGATGTAACTCTACTGATTATATTTTTAAAATGTGTACAATAGTTTCCATTTTTCATATTTGGAGTAATGTTAAAAATATTGTAATTCGAGTAGATATTGGAAAATAAATATAGGGAAATTTTGGCTGTTAAAGATACATTTATGCTTATTTTACTTAATAAATTTTGTTTAATTATAGAAATTTTGTGGAGATGATGTTTGATTTAGTTAATAAATCAAATAAATATAGAATACAAAAATCATCTGAGAAGTGTTCCAAACGCATACGTTTTCTAATTAGTCTCAATATACTATACACCATAAATTCTTCATAACAATCTGTTCACAACAATTTATATAGGTTCCATGATAGCCTAGTGGTTAGGACATATTTCTTTCGTCCAGGAGGATGGTGTTCGATTCCCAATACTTCCAAAGACCACCGAGTATATGCGATTTATGTGCTCGTTAAATCCCTTGAATGGAAAGTTCTGGGATCAATCGTTAAGCAGTTACTATTGGTGCAATGGTCTGGAGAAAATTTCATCTCCTCCAGTTTAATGTCAATATTAAGGGAATGGATCCTCTATTGGTGCCATCTATTGGAGGAGTTTAGAGCAAAGTCTTACTTTCACATTCGTGATGCTCTGGTTAAGCGAAAGACGCACCCAACTGGCTTATGTTTGTATAAACAACGGCATAGCGAGCATGGCATGTCCAACTGTCATAAGTAAAAACAACATTTATAACAATTGTTAAGACCTGCGTCTTTCTTACACACTATTAATTATATTTTTACATCCTCTCGGGAGCTATGTCGTTTTTATACATTCATTGTAGTTTTACGTCCGTACATTTGATCTGAAATTTATAAATTTATTTTAAAAAATGTACCAATATTAAGTGATTTTGAAATAAAGCACTTTTTTAAAATTATAAATGTTACATCTGGTTTCGAAAACATGTATTCAGTTTTCTATGCTATGTTATAATAATTTTGATTTCAGAAAATATGTATTATAAAATGTTTGAAATCTGAACAACGCAATTTGTATTAAAACTTAATGAATATAATAAAAAGTTTTTAAATGTGCCTTACCGGCCGACTTGTCTAATGGTCAGCGTGCCTGACTACGGATAGGGAGATCTTGGGTTCGGTTCCCGGTTCAGGCATGGATGTACTTTCTCTCTCTTTCTATCCTGTCTTTGTCCTTTCCTTGTGTGAGAATGGTTGCCTATCCTATGGCATATGTGTGTACTGAAGAAGTCGTACTCCACAACAAATACGGTTCAGTTAGAAAAGGGGTACAGAGCATCCCAATTTGCCAGCCTAGCTGGCACTCGAGAACAACAAATGTTCCTTGCATATATCGAGTGATATTAATTTTGGCTTCATATTTAATTTATTTATTTATTCTGCTCGCAGAAAACCATTATTATTACAATCATCAAAATTTTCACGCTCGTGAATTTGTTGAAATATTTTATATTCCGGTAGTTCAGCTAAATTTCAACTATCAGCTTCAATTTGTTAATGTTAAATATAACATGTGCACATATTTATTAGATTTTAAATGCATGATATAAACCAAAGTTGAATCATTTTAAAAACATGCAAAGAAATGTATTAAATTATAGAAAACAATGCGTATTAATATAACAAAAAAATTACATATGAGTAAATTAAGTACTAATATATATATATATATATATCCATCTAACTTCTATAATAATTTTTTAATATACCAAATCTAAAAAATGTTAATACATCAACAAGCGAGTAGTCAATAAATTTGATAGTGCTTAGAAAGTAAGGTAAAAATTATTTTTGGTTAAAGTAACATATTACTTTGCTTAGAACAATTAAAAAATATTTCGTTATTATTCAAAAATGAAATTAAGCATCTGATGATAGGATTTTAGACTACCTAAATTAATTCACAATGCCTGAGCTTGCATTTACAAGGAACAAGGAAAAAGGCAATAATATATTTTGGAGATAAAATTTAATATTTCATTATGACACAGGTTAATTTTAAATGCATACAAACAAGATAAAAAAAATGTGATTTGCATCGCGTTAAATTTGAGCTGATATTTAATAAGCAGTTACAATTAAAATAACTATGTCCAATACCTTTAAAATATTTATGGGAGCATTTTTTAAATGTTTAAATCTAATTATTGTCTAGTAAAAGTAAAACAACAATTGCATCGGCCGGGAATCGAACCCGGGCCGCCCGCGTGGCAGGCGAGCATTCTACCACTGAACCACCGATGCTCACGGAAAGTTGATGTTTCAGTATCTTTAAATACAAAAGAAGCTTGTTCATCGGTGTTAAGAATAAGAAAAAGAATTTATGAGAGGGCATTACCAATGTGTGCCATTTCCCGCGGCAAAAGTCGTATAGGAAATAGCTTGAGATCACAGTCCGTCAACAACCTTAGTTTATGCTTGTTCACCTTTTTTTCTAATTTTCCTTTTTTCCTTTTTAATATCCTTTCAATATATTTAACATTATTTTGATAAAAAATATATTATTTATATTTAATTAGAGCGTTCAATACGTTTTAAATTAACTTTCCTGTGATTGAGGGCATAAATCTGAGAAACTTTCAATCAACATAACAATATTTGTAATACAGATATTATATAGTATGTAAAATATATTCATAATTTATTTGGCACACTTAGAAAAGTGTTTTATTCAACAGTGGTGATTTAAAAACTGTAGAACTATTACCAATTAAAAATAATTACAAACCATTCCTAAGCATTTTGCGCATATAAGTTAAGTATTCATTTAATCCAAAAATATTTTATTATAATAATATTAAATATAATCAAAATTGTTAAATAATTATAAATTACGAAAATATTGTGCAACTGTAGAAGTCCATAATCTATGATTTACTTTTAAATTTATGCTTGCAAAAATGCTATCAAAAGAAAAAATATTTATGAAAACATGTTATTTCAGGGGAAAAAGTTATTAAGTTGAAATATCAAAAATTCAAATATTTCAAGTTTTATTTAAGAAGCTTTTCATGTAGTTATCCTCGTTACATTTTAGGTCTTAAGGGATTAAATTCATTATATAATATCATTTGAAACATAAAACGAAAAACTACTCAACAAACAAACAAATAACTGATCTTACTCTGAAATATATTTTTCTTTAAATTATGGATCATATCTTTTTAAAATATCAGCTGTTTCCAACCTGTGGCAAGTTATAATGTATACTTTTCAAGGGAAATCATGGCAATAATTTTCGTTTTATAACATCTAAGATAAATTGAAAGGTATAAGGCTTTTTAACATCCAAGTTAACACGACAACTAATAAATAAATAATTCAACTGCACTTACCATTAGTAAAATTGGATAATTATTTTCAGATTTGTTTTCTATTTAAATCAGATTTTTTACGAGAAATAATTAAAGATAATTTAGTATTCCTTAAACAATTTAATACTGTTTTTTATTTCTTCAAAAATCCTAAAAA
Organism: Latrodectus elegans; assembly: GCA_030067965.1. Taxonomy (NCBI): domain Eukaryota; kingdom Metazoa; phylum Arthropoda; class Arachnida; order Araneae; family Theridiidae; genus Latrodectus; species Latrodectus elegans. The sequence goes on along the minus strand of CM057810.1, from coordinate 23,700,480 downwards.
ATTAATTGAAGAGATTAATTTCATTTGCAATTTTCAAGTGATGAATTTGAATAAAAAATGTGCATACATAAAAAATGAAATTTTAACAAATTTCTTGCAACTTATTATGAGACACATTTAACATTTTAACTTTTTTATTTCCTAATAATATTAAGTGAATATTACATGTAAATGATTTGCAGTAATTACGGTATCAAAATCGATCCCAAAGGCAACTAAATTAAATATTAACATGCTATTAACATTTCGCAAAAATAATAGTATATTTTTAATTTAAAACGACACAACAAATCTTTGTAGCAATATATAAATACATTTCTCAAAACATTTTATGAATTAAAAATTATTTTTCTATAGAAACAATTTTTCTTTTTTTCTGTGCCAATTAATGCTCAACCCCATTTATTAATACTTTATTTCTATATACACACAATTAAACTTCTTGAGCCATTCAACTTAGCAAATTGTTTCTACAAAAAGAAAGCATATAAGAAGTTCCCGAATAAAGAGTTTAACGATACGTAAACTATTTCTTTCACTAATTTAGACTCATTTCAGCGGTAATTTACGTAGATGCTTCCTAATTATTCTCCATTTTAACAAAGGGATATAAATAATGATTCACATTTTAACTTGAGTTAATGGACTTTCAAAATCATTTTCTTGATAATTATAATGACAACTTTGTATTTTTTGTTTAATTTGTTTTTATCTTATAAATTAAACTTTGTATTTCGAATACTAACATATGCAAAAGTATTAAAATATGAAATAGGTTTCCATAAAAATATACTTTTAAATTCAAAATTTGGCATAATTTTTATAAGAATTTTTACTTGCGTATGGATATTTATATTTAACTTTTTAATATGTCATATTGAATTTTCATATTAAATTCAACGATCAATAACAACTATTGTAATTGACATCAATCTCATACCATGAATTTCTATCACATAATATTTTGAGATTAATAAACAATTACTTGATAATTGTTATTATTATTACGCTCTGTAGAATTAATATGTATTAAAATCATATGCGAAATATTTGATTTACATAATTTGATTCTGAAATTACAACTATTGAAGATTTAGAAAAAAAAATTTTCAGATGTGATTGTGTATTGGAATGTCATTGTTAATAAAATACATCTTTGTAATTTTTAGCGACCATATTTAAGCGATTTTATGCAATTCTGTAAAGATTTTTCGTTTTACATTGGTAATTAAATTGCATATATTCCCTATATAAGAAATATTTTTTTATATTTGTAATTTCTCTTTAATCAATATTCTAATTCGTACAGTTTTAATTAGATGTAAGGATGCCCTTTGTGTTGAACGTGTTCTTTTTCCTGAATGATGACATTAATAATTTGTGTATAAAGTTTGAAATAAATTAATTTGTACACTTTAGAGATATTTTTTTAATTGTTGAATTTAGAAATACCATGTTCTATAATTGGAACTGATTATAGTTTTAAAATTGTTACTTTTTATCAAAAAATTCTAAAAATGAAATATTTATATTTGAGAGAAATTGTTTATAATATAATGTAATTTTTGTACTTTAGTAGTTTTACATAATAAAGCAAGTATATTAATAATGGAGAAAGTCAAATGGTTGAGCTAATGGTATGTAATTGTTGAAAAATTAAGTCTGAATCGAAGAAATTATAAACGAAAGAATTTGGAATGTGTGAAAAATAAGAAAATAAGAATCTATTGAATTAAGAATTTCATAATATTAAATGTAAAAAATGTTTTGCCTGTAAAAAATGACAACAATTTTTTGCATAATATTTTCATTCATAAACATTTGGTCCTAATGAGTCTGTAATCTTATATATCATAATCTTGTGTGTGTGTATGAATAAACTCTTTAATTTAAGAATTTTAAGTTTATCCTTTGTAAAGTTGCACAGATATCTTACTGGCGCAACTACTTTTTATTTTTTGAATTGAATTTTTAATTTAAAATAAGAAATTTTTCCATTTAGGTTAGCTCATATGATGCAGCATACATTAAGCAATATAATAATTATTTTTGAAAGATAATATTTAAACACATTTCTTTCCTATATTATCTGTTTATTTTAAATGTCATCTAATATTTAACTCAAATAAGATATGTAATTTGCAATTATTTAAACTCTGAATATTTTTCTTAACTTTCTTTTTTCACAAATAAACTACTTTTTTTTGTGAAGCCGAATTATTTTTAAAGTGTTCGTTTTGATAAAATTTATCTAATATGATTTGAAAGTATTAATTTCACTCTTTCGTCTTGCTTTAATAAAGATAACTCTTTTTTACATAAGCAAACTAATACAATTTGAGAAAATAAATTTAAATTTGTAATTTATATTAGATGTTCATGTTAAATATCTTGAATCATAAAATTAAATATTTATTTGAGTCTTTTTAATGAATGTAGGCTTTTAAATAAGGAAAGATAATGATTAGAAGTTTTGTGTAAAAAAACAAATGTGATCCGTTCATTTGTTTTCTTGTCATAAATGTTGAAAGAGAAAGTCGTAATTAATGTAATTAGCATCGTGTATTCTTCTTTAGTTCATTTTATGCGATTCATAGAGCATATAAATCTTATCATGCTAAGTATCTATTTACTATGTAATTAATTATTATTGTATGCCATAATTAAAAGCACATTACTTGTAACTAATGAATATTGCATTATATATGCATTTTAAATGATATACTGCTTTTTAATTTATTATCATATTAAAACTAATTAATAGTTTGGCTATGCAATCCTTCAAAGTTTAAAATTTAAAGAATATTTCTTTCATTCATAAAATTTCTTACTGTTTAAATTTTCTTTAAATTAACTGATATAATGGAAAAATCTACTTTTAACTATTAGTGAATTATAAATCATAAATCATCATAATTACAAAGCCTGAATTAGAGAACTTTAAAAATGAAAGAATGAAAAATTTCTTTCATTTAACAAGATATATGAAATTGCTGATAAATCCTTAACATGAATTTTTAAATACACTAAAATATTTCTTTGTTTTTGGGAATATATAATTAAAAAATAAATGCTACATAAGGAAAACATTCTAAAGTATTTTTAAAAGAGACAAAAAAAAATAAAATAAAAAAATATTCCTTTTTTGTTCAAAAGAATGGTCTTTTTTTATCTCTTTTATTATTATATGTAAATTACCGAATGAATATATAATAATATGCCCAACATTGAAAATGCAGCACCAAGAAGAAATGGACTGAAAGTTATGCAAATTTTAGGGCAGATACACTTTATCAAGTTATGCAAATGATAAGTAATGTGCAACTCTCCAGCGCACGTAAGATAAGATATAAGGTGAGGAAACGGCAGAGTGGTTAATATTTGCGCCATTATTGCTTCTTGGAAAATAATCGTTGAAAGTTTTTTCTAATCACAAAAGGCACCTGTAATTGCGGAGAATACCAGACCATTGTCGTCAGAGTCAGTTCCAACAGACAGACGAGTTTATGAAGGGTAGGGTGATAGGACTGAGAAGGGCAGGTTAGTTTTTATGACAAATCACAGCTGACAGACACCTAGACGCGTCTACAGTGCACCGGCTGTGGCGAAGATGGTTGTAACAAGAAACTGTGGAATGTTTGCGAACTGCCGATGCAGCAAGAGTGACGTCACCACGGGTGGATTGACGTGTCCTACGGGAGGCGGCAGCGGCCCCGCAAAGCACGTCTACCGAAATTCTGTAGCATAAACAACTGGTTGCTGCCGTATCCAGCAGAATATACGTCATCAATTGACTGCTAGGAGCTTGCACTTATAACGTCTGTAAAGAAGACTGTCACTGACCCCACTGCATAGATGCCAACGTCATAAAGGTGCTGGATTATAGTTATGAAAACAACGAAGTGGCACAGGATCATCTTCCCAGAGGTGTCATGCTTCTCATTCTTCGTTAATAGTCACTGCAAAGGAATGTGGCAGCAGGCTGGAATCAGGTCCAATCCAGGAGCAATTTCGGAACACCATGCCGAGCAACAGCGTGGTAACATGGTTTGGAGTGCCATTGCGTACGATTAAAGATCACTTCTAAGTCGTATTCACCATACGATGACAGCACAATTTACACAGATGATGTGCCGTGACCGGTGATACTCTTCTACATTTAGGGAGTGCTCAATGCTCTATATCAACAGGATAATGCCTGACAGCATATTGCTTGCTCGTAACAGCCAACATGCCCTGCTAGGTGTACAGCTGCTTCCCTGGCCACCATGCTCGTCAAATCTCACACCAATCGAACAAGTTTGAGATATGGCTGGACACCATTTGCAAAGCTTGCCACTGCTCCCTTCAGGTGACGCACTTAGGCAAATGGTTGGCAGAGAGTCATTCCTCACAACACCATCCATACTCTGACTGACTCTGTGCCTGGGCATGTCACTTCGTGAATCAACATCTACGGTGGTCCAACAACCTACTGGCCCGATCTTGTTTTCCTTCTGTATTATGCAGATCATTTCAAAATACAGATCTCTAATTATTCTTTAATGTCTGTCTCTGTTTGCCGAGTTTCGGCACTTTCTGGCAACGATTTTTTCATGTTGTATTTTCGATGTCGGGCAGTGTACGATGCTAATTTTAAGCAGTATTTTTATTATTGATATTGTGCTTATAAAGACCTTTATATTATATATAATAACAAAACATACTTACCTTAATTAAAATCCAAAAAAATACTTTCCATATTTTTCATCATGATTTTTTTAAAGTCCACTAATTCAAAGAAATAAAGTGTCAAATATTTCAGCTAAAAAATTGCAATGTAAATTTTTTGTAACCTCCTCATAGATTATAAAAACAAATATTTGATTCACTAACGAGATTTTATATTTGACTAAAGAAAAATTACACTTTCAACAAACACGAAAATATTTTTTAACGGGGATTAAACACATTAATTTTTAAAGAAATATATTTTTAGTAATAATTTTATCATATATTGATGGAGAAAGTTGACTGATTTTATTTATGTTGGCATTAAATTAATTTCCCATTATATATATAATACCCATTTTTTTTACGTTTTCTACACTAAAGGCATTATTTTGTTAATTTGTCTCCCTATTGCCACATTTTAAATATAGAAGGTAATTGAACCTATGTCTAGAGTTTAAATTTCATATCTAACTAGTAGAAAAGTGAATCCTTGTGAAGGAAGTTGAACTTAAGGACTGTTGAATTGAAAATCAAAAAAACAATAATTGGACCTTTGGGTTGACTGCTAGTTACAAGTAAAAAAGAAGGTAATGCATTAATATTAAATGAAAAATTATATCATGATAAGCATTTTCCATATTGTATCCATAATCATATGTCTTGCATGATTTTTTATAAAAATAAATAAAAAAAATTATTATTGGAAAATTATAACCTTTTTGTCATTATTACGCATCCATTACATCTAAATAAATAGGATATTTGTTTACAATCCTCTGCAAATAGTCTAAATCTCTAATTTAAATATATAATTAGACATTTTAGTTGATGCAATAAAAATGAATATATATATATAAATACTAATTTCTATAAAACTATTCTTTAAACAAAAAGAGGGAATTTTTATAAGGGAAAATTTAAATTTTTGAGTACTGTAGAAAATATTAAATAATACTTTTTTCTGGTAGAAAGATAAAAAGAAAACTAAAATTCAATGAATTCTCAGTTGGTTGTAATTTTCTAGCATAATATTAATTAGTTTTCTTAGAGCAAAGGATATAAATTATTTTACATGTCTCTGGAAAATTTGAAACCATTAACAATCATTAATAATCAACTTTTCACTGAAATTACCTTGGATATTTGATGGGGATAATTATTTTAACTGAACACTCATTTCTTTGCGCTTTTTTTCCCTCAAATTAAGATGTGAATTCAGCTGTGCAAAAGGGCTCGCATGCAATCGAAGCGCTTGCAAAAGAAAAGGAAAGCCCCAGTTCTTCCATTGTTCCAAATTGTTTCAGATGTCACAAAGAGTGATATGAAAATGAAAATACCGCATTATCTTAATTAAGCTCGAGAAATATAACCTCAAAAAAGAAAATTATTTAATAAGTAATAACCATCAATGCGGAAACTATTCTCCTTGTAAATTATACATTAGTCTATGATGACATATTCAAATTATGTAAACGTGGTTCAATTAAACCAATGTATTTTATATAAGCCAGGTTAATTACTTCTCTTCATGGACAATTAATTTTCCATTTGTTTATTACACCACATTTCCGTTTATTGTAGTTATACTCATCTATAAATTGAAGGAATTATTAAAACAGCCATTCTATTTCATATTTCATTACAAAATATTTTTTTACATTGTAATATTTTATTTGAATACGCTTTTTGATTTCATTTCTAATAAGAGTGATTTATTAACTATAAAGTGGTTGCTTCTTTCGTTACAAATGAGAGATTATATCTACATTACTTTATTTCAATTTTTATTGGCTTACAATATCCATGACATCAATAACACTTCATCACATATAATTAATTACGATATCGTATTGAGATTTTGCCGTAAATCAACTTTGTCAACCAATTTGCTGTTTGCTTTCAAATCGTATTCTTCCAGAGGCAGGAAACAAGGTGAAGTTCACCATCGAATGTCTCAGAATATTGTCGAAATTCATTTTGTCAATAAAACTATTTCTTATAAAAGGAGAAATCATTGGTTTGAGAAGTCGTTTTCCATTGATTCAAGTCATTAACATGTTGATAATAGAGCAGAAGAAAAAGTAAATTGAACAAGACAAGACAAAGCATACACTCTATAATTAGTTTAAATTAGCAAGGATGACATGTTACAAATATTAATTTAGAGTTTTATTAATTAAATAGAGTTTCATTAATTAATAGTATTCTAAATTAATAGTTGCAATATTTGCCATTTTAAATCTTAAGAGTAATGCCTCTCTTAAGTCAACATTAAATTTTTGATTTTTTTTCTCTCTAAAACACAATGTTTTTTGAAGTTGTATACGCAATAATATAAAGTGGCAAATGTCAGTAAAAGCTGGAAGGTTAGATAAAGACTTTGTATTTAATTATAGTAAAATTCGTATAAAATATCAAACGATCTGCTGGTTCAAATAATAAGATTAGTTATAGTTCGATCATTTTCTTACTTGATTACAATGTTTTATCCCTGTGAGAAAATAAGAATAAATATATTATTCAATTTATGTGCTTAAAATAGTAGCTATGAAGTTTTATTATTTATCTTTAGTAGAGAACAAAAATGGTTAAGCAGCAACTATAAAATTGTTTTACAACATATTCATTTTCCAAATTTTTTTTCAGCTGTTGGAATGTTTTTGTATTATTAGATTTGTAATTTCTTTTATGTTATATTTTCAGCGTGAACAAATGTCCCTAATTATAAATAAGAATATAGTAAAAATCACATCTTTTTTTTTATTTTGATTTAAAAAACATATTTTAGTAATATATTTTGAATGATAATGGAAAGTCTGCACAGTAAAATTTTTTACTTTAGAAAGTGTTTTTAATTAGAAAATCTTTTAGAGAGCAGTTGTTTTACAGAGCTTCCTCCTAAAAAATAGTTTAATATATGAACAATTTGTTGATATTCATTTTAAATTAAAGGCTTTAAATGTGTGTTTTAATTCGTTTGACGCATAATTAACCTTTTATTTGAAGAATCTAAACAATTTAACATTGAATGAAGTAATATTCAGGATTTAAATTTGAATATAATAAATTAACTTCTTACGCTTTAGTTGAATGGCAGCTCAATGGTTTGCTTCTTAATTTCCAGTTTAGTTAATCGGGGGTTCGATTTTCTTTTTGCCTTATTATGCATATTTAAGTTTCTGCGCATATTTAAGTTTCTTTAAGTCATAAATTCTATCCAAATTATCTTATGAGTAAATACTAAACACATAAAAAAAATAAAAAAAAACAAAGAAATCCAATGGTGATATTTGATTGTAATATTTTTTAAGTGAATTCTTCCTTTTGTTCTCTTCTCAGGCGAGTCATATTGAAATTATTTTAGAGGTATTTATACGAGATTATCAGCCACATAAAACAACCCTTATACCGTATACTAAGTTCAGAGGAGCAAACAGTTTACCGTAAAGTTCAACAAAATTGATAAAAAATATTCTCTGAACTAAAAAAAACATTAAAAGAGTTAGCACTGATAGACCATTAACTTTTTTATTTCTTGTATAATCAAGCATATTATAAGTTATTTGTTTTAATCAATTTAGATTTGTGGAATCGTATTTTTAAGGGAACAACTAATTATTCTTGAAATGTATATTACTGAATTATATTAATAATTGTGTGTGTAATTAACATTAAAAATGTTAATGTTTTATTTTAAGAATATAAAATTAATGATTCAATTATACATTCAACTAATTTCAAAGTAAGCTCATTTTGTTTATGTTGGAAAAGAAAAGGAAATCCTGTCCTAGGAGGGAATTGAACCCAGACCACTCATCTGGCAAGTAAGCATTTTACTATTGATTGAAAAGGCTTAAAGGTAAATTCTTGAAAAAAATTATCATTCATGAGCAACAGAAATCTCATCCAAATCTCCTTACTTTCTAAAGTACTACCAGAGTTTTGCAGTGCCTATAACGCATTAACTTTGTTCCAAATTTATTTTTAAATAAGATTCAAATTTATACTGTTTTACTGCAACGAACCTGTGTTTGCTAATTTTATTGTAAATATTTTAAATCTTTTATTTTGATTTGATAGAGTTTTAAGCATTCATTCGGCGTAGTATGTCATTTTTAGGATTTTGCATCAGGAAAAAATACTCACTTCACTCATACAAATAGACAACAGCAGATAGATATAAAAACTTACTATTTATCTTTAAGCTCTGCATAGAAGCATTTCAAAAATTCGTTAAATAACAAGAGTATAATTTCTTCTTACATCCTATCTGAAATCTGTGAAAATACACATGCAGCATTAAGTCTTAATTATTTTAATCTAAGCGATATTCATTTATCAGATGCATTTGAGGCATGATGACGCACTTGATACTCTTAATCCATATATATTTTCTTACACAATTATTGTTCTTAAATAAAATCATTGTGTTCTTACAAAAATCATAAAGAAAACAAATATTACTAAGCTTTAACAAATTTCTACATTTTATGTTGTGGTTGGCTGGCAAAGAGGGGGGCAATGACTTTACAAACACCTTTCTCTAGTGTATCTTTTTGCATAGTAAAACGTCTAATTAAAAATATATTGTCGGAAAGATTCAAAAAGATTCTCGAATCTCGATCAGAGAAAAAGTCTTGGAAAAGCATACTTTCTGCAGTCTCAAAATGGCCCAGACATAAAATGGTGGTTGAGTTTAGGCTCGCCATCGGTCATGACTGCCTTCTTAAGCACTTGTACTGTATTCGTATAGTTTCAAGTCCTATCTGCAAACCTCTGTAATCTGGGACGGGACATGGATCGTGACCATCTGTTTCATTGTAAGGCGTTATCGAAACGCTCAAATGTGGACCGCTACTGGGAGGCCAGGGGCCTTTTAGATACATAGACTATTGTTACAGCTGTTTTATTTTTCATTTTTCTTGTTATTTGTATTTTTGCTGTAATTGTCTTTTTATCTGTGCCATTGGAAATAAAAAAAAATGTTGTTTGTGTGTGTTGTTACTAATGGCACTTAAACAAGCCAAGCTCGCCCTGGTTTGAAGTCATAGAGTGTGTCTTTCGTTTAATCAGAAAATCATGAAGATGAAAGTACGACTTCGCTCTTCAGAATCCTCGGATAGATGGCACTACCAGAGGTACCAATTTCGACATTGAAGTGAAAAGTGAGAAAATTTTCATCAGATCTTTGTACGCACTGTAACTGCTCAACGAACGACCATAGGACTTTCGATTCAACAGATTTATCAACCCCTTTTTCCACGTGTAGTCGGTGGGTCTTTGGGAGTATTTGGAATCGAACACTGCCTTTTCGAACGGAAGGCCGATGCCCTAACCACTACGCTACATGAGCCACTACGTTTTATATTAAAATATAAAATTGACAGTGAGCTTTGGTTTGAGCTCTTAAGCGTAGAAGAAAGTATATAATCAATTATTTCTTAGCTACGAATTTCTTACGGTCAATATTTTGTTGATTTGTTTTAGTTTTCATAATGCGTTTTCTAGTAAATTATCGACACAATTTTTTCTGCATTTTGTATTAAAATTTAAAATAAAATAAAGTTTGCTTTCATAACATTATTTTGCTATTATTAATCCCTTTATACAGTACGACACAGAAGCTTATTTAAATATCACTTCAATTTAAATAGCATGCAAATAATTATAGTTATATTTATTATTCTCCCATACTAAAATTTGTAGCATTTTATTGAATTCGCTTTTATGGAGAGAAATTTATGTGGCTTTTATTATAGTCTGCTTATGGAGAAAACTCATTATTAAATTTATGAATAAATTGGCTTGTGCTTTTTCATCGATAAAATTTTACCTACAAATTTGACATTTATCGCATTAATAATTTGATAAAATTCAACTTTTTAAAATTTTCTTCACAAACCAAGTTAAAAAATCAACCAATCATAAAATCAAGTAATGAAAATTTTAGCATACATGAGTTCTACGAATGAGAAACTAAAATCACTATAATATCAAATCAAATATATATATATATATATATATATATATATTCAATTTCTTTGTGGATTTTAAATACATTTTAGCTGTCATGTGTGTAATTTATATGTAAAAATCTAATACAATTTTATACGTAAAACTATAACAAAATTTTGGTATACTTTTTATTGTTCATTAACAAAAGTATAATAGAATATAAACTTTAAATTCATGAATACAATGTAAGTTCAGATAAGAAAGTATTTAGATGTCACACAAAACTTTACTTTCCCCAAAGAAGTCCTTTTCTAATACAGAACAAACTACATTTATTCAATATATATAAAATTATATTTCATAACAACTTCTTCTTTCCTTTAAAAGCCACAAACTTGTAGCAGTTAAAAAGAGAACATATCACGAAATTAAAATAATAATTAAGAATTTACCTCTACTAAAATCAATTTATATAATCTGAGGAAAAATTACTTTAACTATATTATTAATTTGTGATCATCCCTTACTTAGCCCACTTTGTTCCTGTAATTTATTCTGAGATTTAATAACAATATAAATTGATCTCTATTTATGTAATGTTTTCCTTAAATACTTTTGAAAAGCTGTTGCGTATTCATGCGAAAACGCTGGAATGAAAAATGGCAATTATAATGCAGAGTGATGCATTTGCAAATTAATTTCTCGGGATTTTACAATTAAATTGTGATTTTTCGAATGTATCCTATCGGTTCTCGGTATTTAATCATCTCACATTATTATGATATTAACTATGTTTAAAGTCTTTTCTCGCACTAGTAATTTACTGTATCATTCTTTATGTTCAGGATGAGAATAATAGTTTATTTTAATGTGTGTGTGCCTTGTTACATACAAAATTTATTTGAATGATTATTTAGATTTTTAAAGTGAGGTAAAGCATGAAATATGCTTAGAACACGAGAAAAATTCATATTTATGAGTTCGAATTTTTTTCAGATGTTTAAGGAAGAATTAGAATTTTTATAAGGATAATCTATAACACATTTTTACACAATTGAATTATTTGTGAGTGCTGATTTAATGCTTCATAATTTTTTTAAACTATTAAAATCAATATATTTTAATCTTATTTTAAAGATAAAAGATAATCATAGTTAATTACACCAGTGAAGTTAATCTTATTTAAACAAAGAAGAAAATAATTAATATAAAATGCATAAGACTTAAATAATTTTGTTTGAAAAAATTGTAATGACTAAAATTTAAGGAATTAATTATTTATAAAACACGTTGTCTTAAAATTCAAAAGTTGATATTATTATGCTTAAGCAAATCATCCGTTTTAAAAACAATAATATCCTTTAAAAAGACACACATTCTGAGATATTTTTACTGTACCTATTATACTTTTCCTAAAATCCAAAAACTTATTTTCCTGTTTGAAGATTTTTAGACTATCCGGATGCTAAATGATGAAGACCTATGCTTTAATTCAATACGCAAGTTCGGTAAAATAAAAGTTAGTTAAGAGAAAAATGCAAAATTTTGCAGAAATTTCTCTGCAAATAGGAAGCTGTTCAAATTCAGTGAAATGCAGTTTCTGTGTGGCACATGGCTTTCACATTCTTGTGGATTTCAATAGATGGAAAAGAAATGTTACGATACACTTAACTCGAGCTTCCGTATGCTGCAATTCTACTTCTATCCAAATCCAAAACTTCCTTCCTTCTTTTTGATACACTAGATATAATGTTTCATCAGGCAAAAATATTAAAATGCAATTTACGGATGAAAATGTAAGAGGAAATAATACAAAGGTAACATTTTCTTATTATCAATTCAGATGTAAAACAATTAGGATTTTCTAATTGATTCCATGTCCATTTCATAGAAAATATTTTTTTTCTTTTTAAATTATCAACAGAATTTTTATTTAAATTATCAAAAAATTGTCATTTCTGTCATATAAGTGTATGTGATTGGATATTACCTCAATTAACAAGAATATGTTTACCTCTTAAAATGAGAAAATATTTTAAATTGCAGTTGAATATTATCTATACATACAATATTAATGATATATATTTTTTCAATTTATAGATTCTCTCAACAGTAATGAAAATATGTTACCTAACATTTCCCCATCCGAATTCAATATAAAGTTAACACAAACCTAGATACACTAAGATTAGGAAGTTAAAACCAATCAATGGAGCATATCACTCGATTAAGAAAGCCTTACTTTTCTACTTTACTGATAAAATTCCATAATATTCAATACATGGTACATTTTTAATAAAAAAATTTAAGCAATTGTGAATTCAGAAACATTAAAATTGATATGCATCGGCCGGGAATCGAACCCGGGCCGCCCGCGTGGCAGGCGAGCATTCTACCACTGAACCACCGATGCTACGTGAAGGAAGCTTTAAGAAAGAATCAAATAAAAACCCTACTTGTAGAGTGACCCACATCTTAACCAAGACGTGACTGACCTTTAGGTGAATCAAGCGGAGAGTATCTTCAACGGATGACATGGAATGACTTTTGTGCTATTATTTTTATCACAGCAATAAAATTCTACTTATTTGAACAGAGAAAGGAAATGCATAGCAGAAAAGGGCATCTTCGAAACGTAGGTCACTCTCTGGACAACTTCTAAAGCTACTTTCACCCTTCTGGGTTCAGTGTAACCACCACTTAAGCAAATTGTGCGTGTTTAAAATTTATTTTTGTTATAATTTTATATCTTCCATTAGAATTTCTACTTTTGCATTCCAGGTAATTAACTTTAAATCTTTTTGGGATATGAGTATTAAGATTACTCCTAAAATACTTTGAGCTTTTACTCGGTTCATTATTTTAAGGTGACTTCGATTGACACGAAAATAGGCGATCTAATTTAATCATACAAAAGAATATCTATTTTCCAAAAGGCTAAAAGCTTAAATAAACTTAACAGAATATTAATACGACTAGCATTATTTAATATTAAGATGAAAATCAAATTATAATGACAGTAAATTTACAGCTCTATATGTATGAAACGCCCCTAATAGTTTACTACAAATATAAAACATTATGTATGATATCCACTTAGTACCCAGAGTTATTAAACTGTATTTTGAACACCATTGATTTTCAAATAATGATTTTTAAAAGTTAAAAATTATTATGTAATATAAAGGAATCAGAAATTATTAAATTACCAAATAATAACTACCAAAATAATTAGAAATTATGTGATTATTTATCACACACATAAAATGTTTTTAATTAAAAGTATATTTTTAATTTCATTCCTTTTTATTTTAGAGATATCTTACATTTTTCCTGACAATGCGCTACTATTACTCTATACATTAATCTCGTAGATAATGTTATCAGTTAAATACATATCCTTGAATTTTTCAAAGGCAATCTTTGGATCATGTGAAATGAAGTGAGGATATTTTTATTTTGTAAGTTTTATCCATATTTTCTTTTAGAGGATGCACCAATCACTATAAATTAATATTTTAACAATTTTACTTCTTAGGCAAATAAATTTGGAAAAATTTAAAGACTGGAAAATGTTTTATTAAAATTTACGTTATCTGCTTTACTTTTGATTTACGGTAATCACGATGTTATTAAAAAATCGATAGATTTACTAGATATATATTAACTATGTAATTCAGGCTTGCATTACTTTAAAAATTAACTATCTACTTCATTTTTCTACAATGTTTACGACACTCAAGATAATAATAATTGATATAGCAAAGTGAGGCGTTATAATTTGATCAACAATTTTTTTTAATTGCCACAAATATAGTATTGAATAAAGTCTGTAACTGCACTGTTATTTGTGCGTATTATGTATCAAATTAAAATATCTTTTATTGGGTATGAAATATCTTTTCAGCTACGAAGCATATGATAAACGTCTCTTAACTCTTTATAGAATTGGAGTAAGCATTTTTATTTATTTATGAAAGGAGACAATGTGCAAAATATTAGTTAATTTTTCAAAATTACATTCAAACGTCGTAACTCATTTTTTTTGCTTAGTTGTATTATGAAATTATATTTTCAATTTTATATTTTAATGTTTGATATAAATTTGTATTATGAAAATTACAACAATGGCATTTTAGTAATATTTGCATTGAGGAAATATTCAAACTATCGGAGGATTTGAAGATCAAAGTCGTACTTTCACCTTCGTGATGCTCTGATCAAACGAAAGACGCACCCTATTGACTTAAATTCGCATAGCTAAGGTATAGTGAGATTGGCTTCTTCAATTGTCATTATTAACAATAATACAACATATGGCATCATCAGATTCTTGTGGACGAAATTGTCTGCTTACTTTCTAGAGGAAAATTGAAAATAAACCTGAGTTATGATTCATCTTGTTAAATGCACAAAATAATCCTTGAAGAATTGACAATGATCATTTACATACTGAAATGAAGAGAAAAATAAATTAGAATACCCCATGAATATAGCATCTCAAAACGTCTGCTGGAACGTAGAGCAAACATAAACAATCGCCACGTTTTCCGACTACAGTTGTTTACTTCTACTAAAAGTGAAAATATTTAATTCTCTGAAAAAAAAGTTTATATTAGTGCTCAGTTAGTGAATCAGACACTAACTGAGCAGGTCATATTACTGAGTTATATCATTACTCATTAGATCATCAGAGGGTTCTAAATAGCCTCACCAGTGTATTAATCATTTTAGATTTATTAATTATGATGGGAGCGATAGCAGGCTATATTTCGTGGGGCCCTTGGCGAGGTTTTGGCGCTCTATTCAAGCTGGTGACAAAGGAATATTATCTGTTAACCAAAAAAAAAAAAAAAAGGCAAAGTACAGAATACTCTATCTTGTAACCTATAAATTTTTAAATCTTCATTATATATATATACATATTAGCTTCTGATCAGTTTTTAATGATTTAAATAAGCGTGCAAACTTTTGATTAAAGTTCAAAATTATGTTTGCTTCGTACGGTTCTCTAAACAACGATTTCCAGTTTATATGACGATGTCACTTTTCTTATATTACTTCTATTTAAGATTTCTTAATTAGAATTGGTGATAGTTTTGTACTATCTATTTATCCGTCAACTATTTTTACCAAAGCTATATTGAGAAATAATGCACATAAATATTTTCTTTCTGAAAGTATAAGGGAAAAAGCAATAGTTAACTTGGATCTTCATAGAAATAAATGCATAAAAACTTTATTTTTAATTCATATTTGAAATTTTAATCATAAATGTAAAACCTGTAAAAATAAAATTTTAAAAAAATTATATAAAAGAAGAGTAAATATAAAATCCAAAAGTTTAATGTTGGCTAAGCAATGCTTAAGAGTTAAAAAAGATTACTTATAAAATTGCAGTCATTAATTCAGAATTTTATTAATTAATAAATCTTTAAAAATTTAATTCAGTTTTTTCGATTTAAACTAACCATAAAGGGGATGTTTTGTCTTGTCTTTTTTAATTTTCTTTACCTTCTGTTCTATTTTCAACATGTTAATTTCCGTGTTCCGTTTTTTTTTTACTCAGCATCCCTCAAAATTAAAATTAATTTAATTTTATTATATTTTTGGCTATATAATTACAGTATTATTTTGAAAGTTACTGTGTTTTTGCTCTTAACAAAAGCTTTACCTCTTCGATCTTGTAAGCATTAATTAATGTTATTTTTTATAATTCAACAAAACATTTCTCGAATTCCCTTCCAAGCCTGGCACGAGAAAATCTATGTTTATTTAATCTCAGTTTACTTAAATATTGAAAACATTTTTCAGTAATTGTTTTTTTTTTTCTATACTTTCATTTTTATACAAATACATCCTTTTACAACACTTTTCAAAGTTAAAAGAATCTTTTAGGATTGTTGTTTGCTATCGTAAAAGAGATTTCATTTGTGTAATTATTTCTGGTATCATTATAAACTTACATAAATGTAAGATTACAATAAATTCACAAATACCATGCGAAGATAAGCAAATTTTCTATATAACATTTTCTATTGACTAATATCTGCAGTTTCAGTTTTTTATTTTAAAACGACTTCATTAATTTTTTCATGGTTTTACAAATTTCAATAAACTTCCGGTAAGTTCTTGAAAACGAATGTCTATCAGTAATTTTTAAAAGCATATTAAACCTGAGGATTGCTCTCTCATTTCTCGCTGGGAGAGAGAAGAAATTAAGGAATTGCCGCGAGTTACCATAATAAGTGGGATAACTCAAATTTAGGAGTATAGCCAACAGCCATGAAAATATTTTTTGGCTATAAAATATTTGTAAGCCCGTCATTAACAATGTGAAGGAGAAAAAAAAGCATGCATCGGCCGGGAATCGAACCCGGGCCGCCCGCGTGGCAGGCGAGCATTCTACCACTGAACCACCGATGCTTGATTTATGCTCGAAAAAAGAAAATATAACCAAATAAGCTTGTCTTCTGAACATAACTGAGGTCCCTTTCTATATGACTGTAAAATATATTACAAGACTTGTGTTTTAAATCTTTCGAGCAAAATATATAATTTTAAGAAATCATTGAACGGGTTTTTAAATCGGTTTAAGGTTTTAATATTGTTTACATTAAGTCAGAGATTAGTTATAAATTATATTTTTTTGAAAATAATATTTTTGTAAAGAGAACTACAATAAAAAAGAAGTTAATCCCTTTCCCCTAGGAAATTATTATCAGTTCAAGAAAATAATTAGATTTTATAACACGAATTTCATAGTAATATTTCACTTCATTGACTTTTGTATCTTTATTTACTATTTGAATTTAATTTCGTATTTTATATAATTTTCAGGAATACACTTTCTAAATGCAAATGCGCATTATACGAATAGTGATTGAACAGACAAAAACATTGCCAACTGGTCTTAACAAGAAAGTTTTGGGTTAAAAGTATATGTTTAAAAATCTTTTTGTTAAATTTACTATGTAATGTATAAAAAAATGTAATGGGACTCAAAAACATTTTGTAGATAAAAGCTTTCATTTTATACGAGCTCCATTTTAATGGGTGTGAATATATACACAACTATGCGGAACAGAATATTACAGTAAAACATTTTTTTTACCTGTGGAAGACAATTTTTTGAATAATTGAATTATATATCTATATATGATTATGTTTCCATAATGCGTAGTAATGACTACTATTGTAATGAAAGCACACTACTTATACACATTGATTGAAGATTTTGGAGGGAGAAATCATAAATTCCTTTCTATTATTTGTATAATTACATTAAAATCTAAAAACAATTTAAATAAATTTCTTTCAAGTTAATTCAACTTAGTAATAAAAATTGGAAACAATAGAAATTTTGATTGTTTTTTTTTGTCGCTGATCGGCCCTTTTTAGCACATGAGGGTTAATCAGACAAGGATCACGACAGCGTAAGCTATATCAAGATTTCCTTTGATACTACCCCTTTTCTGTGAAAATATTCTATGTATATGCATTTGATAATACAGTATTGGTGTTTTTTTTAGAATTATTTTTTATTAAAAATAAAGGGCAAATAATAAATATTACTGGGATAAATTTATACGCTTTTGCGCTTTTGTATAAAAATATAACAATTGATAAGGAAAAAGAGATATTTAAATTCTGTTATAAATATGATTTTGTTCCAGGTAGAAAGCCATGTAAATTAAATGCGTTAAATCACACTTTATGGAATAAATAGTTTCTATTTTTTTTAATTCAGTTTTGATTATTAATATACAATTTAAAGTACATCTCGAATCTTTATGAAAATTTTTGATAGTTTAATTTTTCCATTGTATATTATGCCAAATACCTTTTTTAAAGGCACATTTTCAAATTATAATATTTTTCTTACAATTCTTATTATTTTATTAATTACATCTTTGCTGCCATGAATACATAGCAAATTCAACAGCAATAATACAACATTATGCATATTTTAGACATACTACCATGTTACTCATCAGGAATATTACGCAACAGCTGCGAATTATGAAAAAAAAAAAAACAAGTTTCAATGAACACCACCACAAAATAAACTTCTAGTTTCTAGGTGTAAGTTGAAGCGGTATTGGAGGAAAACTTTGATACCTCTGGGTTAAAGAAATCTTTATTTTTCTTTATTGATAGAATAATGTGACGGTTGGGGTTATTTTTAATTGCACACAGTGGGTATCTAAAAATTGCGTTTAGCTGGCCACTCATGCTTTGGTACGACGTTCGGACGTTAAAAAGTTTTTTTCATGTTTACTAAATAAATTATCTTAATGTTCTGTAAAGAATATGTATTCAAATACTGTGAAGACTTTCTTGTCGCAAGAAAAGGAATTCAGGAAGCACCCCGATGCGAATGCAGAAGTTAGAGTGTAATATCGGACTCTTCTAATTCAAAAACAGCTTATAAACTTTAAGGAAAGATTGTCGATGGTTGTCCTGTTATGATGTTTTTCAATTAAAAATATACTTTAAAAAGTGAACAAATTGCATCGGCCGGGAATCGAACCCGGGCCGCCCGCGTGGCAGGCGAGCATTCTACCACTGAACCACCGATGCTATGCGAGAATTGTTCATCTTTGTTTCAATGTAGGAACAAGAAAGCAATTTAAATAGAGAAGGAAAAGAAGCGCATCTTCTGAGCATAATTGAGGTCACTTTCTGCACGATTTCCTGAGCGAGTTTTGATTGCGGCTTTACCACGTTAAAACATATTTTCCTCTTGAGAAAAATTGCTCGACCTCTAACGACTTTTCTCATAACTTTATTTTCCCTGTTGTTTATTTCATTGATTTTTATGTAATTAACTTATAATGCTCTCATATAGAGGTGAAATGCACATCATGTTTGAAGCAATTTGGATCATAAGGTCTGCAAAACTATTTTCGTATAATTTTCTTTTAAGGTGTTTTAATTATCATACGGAAAGCTTATATATGCATATAAATAAATAGCTTTAATTTTCTAAAATATTATAAATGCTTTAAAAAATAAATTACTCAAGATAAGTATTAATAAATATGACAATAAACAAAGATTTGGAAAGAAAAATAATGAGAAACTTTGAATATCGATGGCGAAAAGAAAATGAGCATATATAGGCGTAAAACATAAGTTAAAATTGTATGCAGTTAATTGGCATTTTTGCAATCACTTTCAAGTAATAACCTGGCAGGGAAGAAATTCGCTTTGATTATTCAGTATTATTCATGATATCCAAGTAAGAAGAATATATTATTCAATATCCTATATCAATATTGATGAATATTTAAAACATAATTATATATAAATATCAAAAATGATTATGAACATAGTCATGAGGATTAAATGATATTAAATAAATAATGGATATTAATAAGAAAATATATTCTGAAATTTTTTGTTAAAAATTGTAAAACTACCCATCCTTAATAATACATCTGTGTCCTCTAAAATAGATGTCATTATATACTACATCATTATATCTTACCAACAACTTAATTTTGCGATTATATACATTTGAAAAAAATTTTTATGATTGTGTTTTGATCACGTGACATCATTTAACAATTCTTTTATTTTTGATTTTATTTTATAAGCCATTCTTCACCATATTATTATTAAAAAAGATTAATCTAATACCCCATAAAACATAATTATAATGCTTTTACAACTTAGATTGTAATACAAATAAAAATTACGATATGCAAAATGTAAAAGTAGAAAAATATCAATAAATTCAAGGAAAATATTGGATTGTCATATTATTAAAAATTGCATTACTCAATTTTGACATTATACATGTTTCCAAACTTATCTATTTCATTTCTTTTCATTGTTAATGAAAATTAAGATCTGGAATGCTAATTTCTTCAATTACCACAAGCAATGTTTTGTCAAGATTTCATAATTTAACGTTTTTTTTTAAATATTGCTACATTATTATAATTTGTATTTAATGAATATTTAGAATGAATTATATAAACATTTTATTGTTAAGAAAATGTATCTTTTTGAAGTGTTTTTAAGTAATATAAATAAAATTTTAAGAAATTGTTTCCTTGCTTTTTTCACATAGATCCTTATTGCTTGAAATCCCCTCCCCAAATATGGCAGAAGAAATTTCTATTTGGATAGAAAAAGGGTTCCTTTTTTACGTTGAAAAAAATATTTCCACCAAAAAACTCTATAAAAAGTTCGTTCCTAAAGCAAATAAATCAGTGGATATTGAAATGACTTAAAACACATCTAAACCATTAAAATCTCAATATTGCTAAAAAAAATCATTAGAAAAGCTCACCGTAACCTATTCGTATGACAGTTTTTTTTGTGAGAGAAAGTTCTGGATCAATTACAGACATTTTTGAACAATGGGTGGAAATCTTTCAAACCTATCCTTTGGATAGAAGGAGTGCTTACAAGTTTACCAAGTTTTCTCCGTTGCAGCCAATATTTCTGTCTATCTGAGAAAAGTTCTACCGGATGAAATTTAACACCTTAGACAGTAAGATGTCTTATAACAATGTCAAATTGATAGGTTGTCTATTATACACTGTCAAAGACAACAGGAGAGGCCATGGATACGAAGTCTAGAATCTTTCTTAATAAATATTAATGTCATGTTGGGTAAATATTCATCAAATAGCATCGTTTTTTACCATTTTACATTCTAGTTGAGTCTTCAAGGAAACTCTTTAGATATATTTTCATTTCATAGTATTTTATTCCTCTTCCTAGGTAGAAAAAATATGTTACTACAAATCCAACTGATAATGATTATTAATCTTCTTTGAGTTGCACTTTTTTATTATTAAAATGGATAAATTGTTTTTATTTATAAAATTCTTTTTAGCATATTTTATGTTAAATAAGGCCGTTTTCCAAGCTTAAATCTTAAATTATTTGAAGGTAGTTGAATCCGATAAAGTGGAATCACTTAAAAGGAAAATGAAATTGATAGTTCTATAATTGTTCCATGCTGATTTATATATCAAAGATAGGGATAAAATTAAAAATATTGAATTGCCTAAATTAAATATGAAGAGTATGAAAATAATGAAAGAGCTACTGAGAATTGTGGAAGTTTTTATACGGTTATATTATCATGGTAATCGGGATGATATAATATAATTAAAAAATAATTAAATTTAAATTCTTGTATGACTATATTTTAAATTGATAGCCATTTTGATTGAATTGAACAACATCCTTTTACCACAATATCCACTTTTCTTTTTTATTTCATCCCTTTTCTTTATGTATTTATCTTAATTTTATGTTTAAAAACATATATACAGTTATTTCACTTATAGTTTTTTTTTTGAAATCTTAAAGAAATAATTTCTAGTTATTTCAATATTATTGGTAAGATATGATGAGTAAAAATAAAGTCTATGCCCACAGAATTTTAATTGATTTGTCCGATTTGGTATTTATTCATTAAACCTTCAATTAGAATAAAAACTAATTATAGAAGTCACTGGTTCCACAAATGGTATATTTACCATGCACCATATAAATGCGATATAATTTACTCATTTATGAATGGTATAAAATGTTTTAGTAATAATCATCATTGTCGATGTTGATACGAAAACATATAAATTTAAAAAATAATAAAAAATAAATTTGATCAGTATTTAACTTATTTTTTCTTTTTATTTTAGTCTAGCTTATTTCATCCTGATATATATAAAACTTCTTTTGGAACTAAGGAAAAAAATTACATAGCCGTGATTGTAATTCATTCATCCTGTGGCCAGCATTCTATCACAGAAGTGCAAGTGATTGCAACAAAAGTCTAATATTACAGTGATTCAGAGCTTTAACAGTCAGAGATTTAATCACAGCGTGTATATGTGCCACCTGTTGGCCATATTTTCTAAATGTACTGGTTCCCTCAACAGTTGAGAATGCCCACAAGAACGAATCGAGCAACTCAAGTGTTGCCATCGCCAAGTCATCCAACCAAACAGTTACAAAGGATGCATTGCTTATCTTAAACCAAAAACAAAAAGTGTTTCACTGGAATCTAATAAAAACCTTAAAGAACCAAACAAATATGCAAAAAGCAGCTTTGCCAGGCCAGAGAAGTCTTATGCAAAAGCTACAATATTCCGCCATCCCAACTTCAGTCTGAGGAACAAGCTCCGTTCGCTTTTTCAAGTTCTAATGAATTTTCAGAATTAATTCAATTATATATAATGAATGAAATAAAATACATATTAATAGCATGCCTATCAAAAATTCATTAAAAGAATTACGAGAAAACAAGCATCATACTTCTAAGCTAGGGATAAATAATTATAACACCTGAATTGGCAATTCTCCTACTATAAATAAATCTAAATTTTTTAGTTTAATAATAAAATTTTAATTTAAATTAGAATAATTTTAAAAATTAAATAATATTTTTTATAATTAAAACAAATGGTAAATTATTCCATAATTAAATTCTAGAATAAGTTTCGGCCACCAAGAAATTGTAACCAATAATAAGCCAATTCAGTTATAGTCATATCTCCTTTAATAGAGGATTGAGGGTGACACATTCAGGAACCTCAGTAATAACTATCAGCCGGCAACAACATTAGGTCTAATATTTAGTTAACATAAGTAAAAATAGGATATAAATTATCGATGAATATAGTAGCCCGCCTCCTTAGCTTTTGACATGGCCTTTTAACAAAAGATATCAGACATTGAGAATACACAAAACATTTTTCATTAGATTTTATACAAACAAATAAAAAGAAATCACTTCTATAATTATATATTTTTTACGCAGCAAATTTAAATATAAATATTTTTTACGAAGCAAAACTCTTCTATAATTATATATTTTTTTATCTTTGCTGGGAGAGAGAAAATAATCTAAAACATTATTTCTAACAGGCAGATCATTTATATAAATATCTTTAACGATATTTTTATTTATTTTCCTACGAGATTTTTATATTTTTCCTTACGTAAATAATTTTGCTAAGCTGAGGTATATTTTAGGTGCCTTAAAATATTTAATTTATAATAATATTATTGATTGTAATTATCACAATTTTCAGCTGTAGCTTTTTAGCAGCAATTTTTATTATTCAAATAACAATAGAGTTTAAGAAATCTATTTTCAAGTTGACAATGTTGGCACATAGGTAGTCTATATTCAATAGGAAATCTATTTAAATAAAGCTTATCTAATATTTGAATAATCATATGAGATTACTGAAAGAGATTCATTCAATTGCTGACATTAATTTTTTTACTGTGAATAAATATTGAGTAAAATAAGAGTATCATTAGATTTTTTGTTTTTATTTTGTAGTACATTTGTGATTTTTTAACATTTTTATAATTGCCATTTTTTTAAGTTTTTATCAGTAGGATATTTTTAAAATTTTTAACACTGTGGTATTTTTTAACACTTTTATCATTGTAATATTTTCATATTTATATCATTACTAAAAAATTTTATTATTGTTATTTTTGAACGTTTTGTGTTGTTGAGAATTTACCTGAGGCTGGATATTTAGTACTTGCAACTCATGGATATTCTTTGTAAAATTATAAGAGTATTACTAGTTTAAATACTAAATTTTAACACATAATATTACTGTCACGATTAAAATAAATGCTTCAGATATCATAAATAATTTATACTATAAGAAATGGAATAAGTCCAAAGTTTACATTTTATCTAAATTAGCTGATACATTAAATAATTTAAGTAAAATTGTCATACTAAATATTCTGTATATCTAAATTAAGGGAAAGTGCCGAAAAAATAATAGCAAATATATCTCGGGAAAATATGAAAAACATAAATTACAAAAGAAATTGTTAAATTTCCTATTAAGTTTATGTTTAAATCCACATTATTAATATATACTTTTTATTTTAATTCGACATTCATTGGATTTTATTGCGCTGTAAGTCAGGTTTTCCAATAGATCAAGAAAATTGATTTAACAATGAATATATTACAAAGTCTAAGAGATTTAAAAGTAGCATGGAGAAACAAGCGCACTTCAGATAATGTACATTACTTTAAAAAATTATTAAAATTTCTGTATATTCTTTCATACCTCATGTCGACGACAAACTTAGGACAACAAATAAGTTGTTCGATTAATTATGAGTGTTGAGTGTTAATAAAAAAAGAAAAGAAATTTAAGTGAAAATGTAAAATTCAGTAATTATATCATTATAAGAAAAGCAAAATGTAATATGAAATTTAAATAAAAAAATTAAGTATCCCAAAAAATGATGAAATTTTTATGAGTAAGGTTGTAAATAATAGAATAATTCTATATGTATTTGAGTATATTAAGTTTGATGTGTAGCACTAATACACAACTTAATAAAAAAATTAAAATAAATTAAGAACATAATTAGACATTTGATTTAGAGAAATCTATATTTTCCATTTATTAAGCTTTTTTATATTATTTACATATTTCTTAAAAATTTGCTCTTACATTTCTTAAAAATTAATTTACACATTTCTTAAAAAAAGGGAAAATGAATGTTTCAAAAGAGTAGTGTTCTCATGGATCGGCAGGGAATCGAACCCGGGCCGCCCGCGTGGCAGGCGAGCATTCTACCACTGAACCACCGATGCTTGAGGTATCGATAAATGTCAATGCATTAATAACGTAAGGCAAACTATTCTAACGAAACAAAGAAAAGGAAATGAGATCAAACACAAGCACACAAGTGCTAAATGTATTTGAGGTATTTGATGTCTTTTAGATGGTTTTTAACACTAAGATCATCATGATTTCATTCTTTTTATATCTCAATCTATAAGCATGTTAAAAAATAATTGAACGATTTCTCGTGTGGCTTTGATTTTATATTCACCCCTTTAATTATTCTTGAGATTATATAGATGTATTTATATTCAATTGCTTCATAAAATTACCGAGCCAACTTAAAAATCTCTATAATATTTCTTACAGTTTTAATAAATTTTTTAATATTTTTAAAAAGTAATGTAAATTTTAAAATGCATCATTTTTTTCAGCACCTGAATTTAAGCCATATGCTTTAATGTAATTAATTAAAGTTGATTAATTAGTGGCAATTAAAAATATAATTAGAGTCACATTTTGCATAATTGCAGCAGCATTTTCCTTCTAAATACCCTCTGGAAGGATTCTAACAGTTAGAAGCAGGCGGGTGGAGTCTTCGTGATTTTGAAGCAGGGAACATGCAGAAATTCAGAGTGTTTGACCTGCCATCCGAAGAGGTATCATTTCATTTGGAAGACATTGCGATCATGATATAATACTGTGCCTCAGATTTCTTAAAGGAACATGACGGATATTCGGTTAAGCTGGGTTTCGAATTCACTACCTACCGATGATGAGAAAAATGCCCTAACTAACCAGGTTACCAAGGATTTTGCAGTTGTGTCAACAAAATGTTACGTGCAAATTATTTTTAGGTGTTTCTTTTTCTGCAAAAAATGTAATTTTCTAATATCTACTTGCTTTGAAGTCCCACAACTATTTACTTTATTCTATATCGTAATCAATTTTAAAATTTAAAACTTTCGTAAATTTGTTAAAAAAATTTTCGTTGGTGACTATAGGTTTCTTTTGAAAGAGTTGTTTGTTTGACATATTATCATCAAATGGTAGCACATAATATATATATTTGAACATATTTAAATATAAAGTAAAATCATTCATGTCAAACAACACATTGTATAGTGCTTTTAACATATCGTATTATCTGAAGCTTTGACGCATGGTTGTGACAATTAATAATAAATTGTTATGTTTAATTGTGACTCTCCCAATTCATTAATCATTGCTTTACAGTTAAGAAGACTTGTACAGAAAACTTCTTAACTGTAAAGCAAGAATCTTTAAACTAAAATAGATTTGTATGAAAATAAATATAAATGTAATAGAATGATAAAGATACTCAGTGTCACATAAAAATTTAATAATAAATATTGTATTTCATAATTAAATACACATTAATGTGTTTTATTTTATCATACAATATTATTTTTACAGTTGTATTTAAATATTAAAATTGACATAAATACAGAAATATAAAAGTAATGATTTAAAAAGTAGTTAAATAATGTCTTTAATCATTAGATATAGGATAAGTGTCAAATTAACCGAGTTTGTGATATATTCCAAGGCCTAATGTGGTTCTTATATAATCCTCATTGATGTAATTCGGTAATATAATTTCTTTCTTATAAATAAAGTGTGCGTAAAAATATATATATATATATATATATATAGCTCTAGTGTAATATAATATATGAAAATATATTTAAAGATTATCATTATATTTAACATTATAAGGAAAGTTGAAACAAATATTCGGAAGAAAATATATTAATTCAACAAATTTTACTGACTATGTCCGAGACTTGGAACTTTTATGCCAGTATTTCTAATTTCTTCATGCGAATATATTTCCGGAAAATAAGCCATTTGCTACAAAAGGTGCATATAATGTTAAAATTACTCATATTGATAGGAATTTTCATTCTTTTGACAAAAATGGCTTGATTTCTTGTAGATTAAATATATTTTCAGGAAAATGGAAGATTTCCTTATCTTAATGGGATACATAATTTGGTTTACACATATCATCCAAAAATACAGTATATATATATATATACACAATAATATATATATATATATATATATATATTTTTGTATATATATATATATATATATATATATATATATATATATATATATATATATATATATATATATATATATATATATATATATATATATATATATATATATATATATATATATATATATATATATATATATATATATATATATATATATATATATATATATATATATATATATATATATATGTATATATGTATATATATATATATATATATGTGTGTGTGTGTGTGTGTGTGTGTGATTTATATAATAATTAAATGCATAATAAAATATTTGAAAAAACTGCAAGTAAAATCGTGACTGTGTAAGCATTTTTTGATTATCAATATATTCATTTTCCCATACGAATGATTAGCCCTTGATTATTCCCGTGTTCCGAAGAAATCCAACTTTCTAGAAATTTGATTAAATGAACCGAAATGCAAATTTTCATAAAGTTTTCGCTCATTTCTTCCGTATTTTGCCAGGCCATTAAGCAATTGAAAGTGGCATTAATATTAAATTTTTTTATTAGTATGCATTTCTTAATTCAAAGATATATTTGTGGGTTTAAGTACTTCCTAATCTTTAAACATTTGAATATCGTGAAAATCATTTATTATAACAGTGATTTTTATAGTAAATGAATGAATTTTTACCTAACTAAACATTTTTAATTTTAACCCATTAAGCTTTATTTTCTTCTGAACAACTTAGTTTTACATTTACGGAAATGGAAAAAACATTGACAATATTTATCCGTATTACCAACTATTTAAAAGTTATTGTGAGTTAAAATCACGAATTAAATTAAAATTCTTTAATTTTTAATAAATTTTTTAAAACA
Source organism: Latrodectus elegans (assembly GCA_030067965.1). Taxonomy (NCBI): domain Eukaryota; kingdom Metazoa; phylum Arthropoda; class Arachnida; order Araneae; family Theridiidae; genus Latrodectus; species Latrodectus elegans. The sequence goes on along the minus strand of CM057810.1, from coordinate 23,672,304 downwards.
TATTTATTTGTCTTTATTTTTATTCTTAATAATTTTTTTTTTAGTTTTATTTACTTATTTGAGAAATAAGAAGTTTTTCTATTGAAAAATTTCACAAACGTTTCAATAGGTAAGTGAATAAATTATCCTTTGTAAAGGAATAGTATATTTTCTTTCAAGAAATGTTGATAGCACAAAAAGTTTTCCTTCTAAGCCGGTAAAAATATGAGCCATTGGTTAATCTTTCAAATGATTTATTTTGGGGTAAATATTACTTGAGAGAGAGAACTTTTAGTGATACAACAATTACTTTTTTCATAAATTCTAATGTATATCATATAACGCATAAACCTTTTTAAGAGAATATTTTGCTTGTTTATACGAGGGTTACTCTGAAATTTCTGAGATGCACACAGACGAAAATTAATAAAATAAAAATAATAGCTTATTTTAAAATACAAAATATTTTAACATAGAAGACGATTTTTTACTGCAGTAGGAACTTAACATTGGATCCGCAGCCATACACAAAATAGTTCATAAAGAATTACATATAGAAAAAGTAGTTTTCTGTTGGGTTCCCCATAATCAAACTGAGCACCAAAAAGAGGAGCTTGTCAGAATCAGTAAAGGAACTATTAAGTTGCTAAATGAAGATGGCCACCGCATCATTTCTAAAATTGTAACAGATAATGAAACGTACATACCGTTTTTTGACGTTCCAACACGTCAAGAAAGCAAAGTATGGGTTTTTTAATAATGATCCCACGCCGACAATGCTGCAAATACAACGCGCACTGAAAAAAGTGATGTATGCCGTTTTCTTCAGAAGTACGGGAATGGTCAAAGCCATCAAGCTGGAAGGACAGGAGACAGTAACAGCGAACTAGTATGCAGTCAAATGTCTTCCAGAAATTTTACAAGAACTGAATGTTAGGAGACTAATGCTTCACAAGGGCAATGCATCTTCACATACAGCCGGATTAACAGTTGAGTTTGTTAAACAAAAACAAATTAAAGTTATCCAACATCCGTCGTATTCCGATCTAGCTATGTACGACTTTTGGTTATTCTTTAATCTAAAAAAAGAACTTACGTGGACGTTGTTTTCATTCAGAAGAAGAGATTGATGTGGCTATATATGCATTTTTTTCATCTATTTCAAGAAATGAATGGCTTGAAGCATTTAATCTGTGGAAAATTCGTCTACAAAAGTGCATTGATGCTGGATCAGAGACTACTTTGAACACACCTAAAGTTTTGTAAGTATAACTTTATAAAACCTAGTATTATCTCAAAAATTTCAGTGTGACCCTCATATTACGAGAACCATAATATAGCGTAATTTATCAGAGTAATTAATTTTTTTTGTGACAAAGAAGAAGTGCACAAATAACATTAACGAAACATTTTAATTTATAATAATTTTGAACTCAACATTTTCATCTGTATGTTATCAATTTAAAATCTAGATTCCTTAGTCAGTAGTTTCCCTGGTCTCTTACTTTTAATTTCACTGTCACGCAATTACCCTTTTAAGTAAAAAGTTAAAAAATAATTTACTGTTTCTCAAAAAATAAAGCATTTTTTACTTATGATTTGAAATTTCAACAGGAATGCTAGTAGATCACTATGTAAAATAAAATTTTCTGAACTATGTAATGTATAAATATTCCTTTATTTTACTTTAAAATATTTTACACAGAGCATTAAATATAAAATTTTTTTAAACGATCCATAAATAATTTTCATAACTAAAGAAACAATTTAGAAAACATTACATATCTTATGCATCCTTTCTGATTAAACTTAAATGAAAGGAGAATATGCATATTTTGTTTCATATGTAAAATTATATTTCAATTTTAAATTGTTTGTGTTCACATATAATTTAATATTTTCTCTAAAAATTATTTTATTTTTTAAATATTATTATAGATGGTTAAATATAATAAATATTTCAAACTTATATCAGATTTTCTGATTGTGATTTTTTTAATATTTTTAATTAAAAGAGATGTTTTCACCAATGTGATAGAAATTTTTACATTTTTCTTATTGCAATTTGAATTTTATCATATTAAAATGTTTTACAAACATTTAGTATTTTAGTGATACACTATGCTAAAATTCTAGATTTTTAATAATAGTTTTTCTTTTAAAGTGTGTCAAAAGAGAACCCCCCTACAGATATATAATGCATAATATTTATACTGAAATATTTAAAAATCTTAAAGAGTTTTTTTTTTAAAGTCAACTAAAGAACTAAATTTTAAAAGTTTTTCAGATTTTATTTTAAACTTATTAGTCTATATAAAATATGTTTAATTAGTTTACAAACTATCATCAAATATAAATGTTAGAATTATCAAATATTTACTCAAAACAATTTGACCTTTGCACACAAAAATGACAGTGTAAAAGTCATTTAATCAATTTTAATTAATATTATTTTTATGTGAATTCATCAGCATATTAAGGAAATTATGGTAATTGTTTTCGGGAATATATTTAAAATATTTATACATTTGAAACATCCAAACTGCTAAAACCTGACTATAAAATTATTCAGAACTTGCAAGCTAATGATATTCTGTATTACTGAAATGGTTTTAACAATAATAAAATAACTCAAATACACTACTTACCATTAAAATTGCTACACCAGGAAGAAATACAGATAACAAAATGATATTTATTAAACAAATATATTATACTAGAAATAACAAGTGATTAAAATTTCAAAACATTTGGCTGGATAGATCCTGAGAAATCAGTACCCAGAACAACCACCTCTGGCAGTAATAACAGCAGTTATACGCCTGGGCATTTAGTCAAACAGAGATTGGATTACATGTATAGGTACAGATGCCCATGCAGCTTCAACACGATGCCACAGTTCCTCAACCGTAGTGACTGGCGTTTGGTGACGAGCCAGTCACTCGGCAACCATTAACCAGACGTTTCCTATTAGTGAAAGATCTGCAGAACGTGCTGGCCAGGGCAACAGCCGAACATGTTCCGTACCAAGGAACGTCTACAATACCGGCAACATGCATTCGGGCATTATCCTGCTGAAACGTGGGGTTTCGCAGGGCTCGAATAAAGGGTAGAGTCACGGGTCGTAAGACACCAGAAATGTAACGTGCACCGTTCAAAGCACCGTCAATGCGAACAAGAGGTGACCGAGACGTGTATCCAATGGCACCCCATACCATCACGCCAGGTGATGGGCCAGTATGACGATGACGAATGCACGCTGCCAGTGTGCTTTCACCATGATGCCGCCAAACACGGATGCGACCATCATGATGCTGTACACTGAACCTGGATTCATCTGAAAAGATGGCGTCTCGCCATTCGTGAGCCCAGGTTCGTCGTTGATCACACCATTGAAGGCGCTCTTGTCTATGACGCAGCGTCAAGGGAAGCCGCAGCCATGGTCTCCGAGCTGAGAGTCCATGCTGCTGCAAACGTCATCGAACTGTTCGTGCAGACACTTGTTGTCTTCCAAACGACCCCGTTTCTTGACTCACGGCTCGTGATGTGGTTGCACAATCCATTACGGCCATAGGGATAATATACCTGTCTTCTCGGCTGCTAGTGATAGGTGGCCGTTGAGATCCCGTATGGCGTTCCGTATTACCGTCCTGAACCCATCGATTCCATATTCTGCTAACAGTCATTGTATCTCAACCGACGCAAGTAGCAATACTGCGATAAGATAAACCGCAATCCCGGTACGCTACAATTCGACCTTTATCAAAGTCAGAAACGTACTGGTACGCATTTCTTCTTCTTACACGAGGCATCAAAACAACGTTTCACCAGGCAACAACGTTCAAATGCAATTTGTGTATGAGGAACCGGCTGAACAATTTCCTCATTTAAACACAATGTAGGTGTCGCTACTGGCGCCTACTTTGTCTGAATGCGCTGAAAAGCTAATCATTTGCCTATCACAGCACCTTCTTCCTTTCGTATAAATTTCACGTCTGTAGCATGTCACCTTCTTGGTGTAGCAATTTTAATGTCCAGTAGTGTATGCATTTCGAGAAAGAAAACTTTTTTGATTACTTTAGTAAGACAACGGATGCAATGCTTAAATTTCTTAAAACATTAACAATTTTATCTAGGATTCAAGTGAAATCTTTTATTTTAAAAACGTTTATATGTCATGTAAAGATTTAGGACGCTTAAAAAAATGGAGGTCAGATTTTGCACACTTCATGTAAAATAAAACGATATAATTCGTAAGCAATTACTTTATATCGTGTAAAAAGTCCAAAAAATGTGCCTGTATTTTATTCTAATTTTCATTGTAAATTCAAAAAATAGCATTATTATATAAAGACTGTGTGAAATAACTCCTTTTTTGCACTTTGTATCTAATTAATAACAATATAATTCTTTATTCTCTTTCATAATAATTAATAAATATTTGATAATTTCAAGATATTTTGTATGCATTACATATGAGAATAATATATTGCAATGTATTTATTTTAACGTATAGAAGCTCCACTTTAAATTAAAAAAATGCATTCACAATAAGCTTTATTTGTATTAATGATATACAAACATTTTGTTTATTGACACAACTATAATAAACAACATTAAAAATAATACAATGTGCACAAAAGCAAATGCATTGATGTAAGATGAAGTAAGTACATATGATTTTTATATTAAGAACATGAAAAAGATATTGCGTTTGACTAAAAAATATTCATTCTTTAAAAAAAATTACATTTTTCTTAAAAAAAGAAAATCAGAAATTAAAATTTTTAATGAAATATAATAACGAAATGTATTTAAAATACTTTGCTCTATAACATCTAAATATAACATGAAAAAAAGTCTTCTAAAGATAAAATGACCAGAATAGATAATTCTATACTTTAAAGGCTTTTATGCTTATCTCATGTTTAAAAACACGCTGAAATATGTGGGAAAAAGGACGACTAACATCACCTTTTTATTTTACACGAAGGATATTTTATCAAGAATTTTACTGGAGAATTGCGACTATATAACTTCTATTTGTTTCTTAAATGTATTCATGTATTCAATGACATATACTTTATGTGATACTCGTAGAACCATTTCATATTTCAGCTGCCAAGAGAAATCATGTGCCTAGTTTAATATTCAGATCGGTAAATAAACATAATACTTGTAGAATCATAACTGATTCATATTATGATTTCTTTTCTTTTGCTAGTTCCAAATATGCTATAATGTTTCGAAAATATAACATTTATTTTCATGTAACATAATTATGGTTTTAAGTGTAAAATTGATGGCATTTGATGGGATAAAGGTATTGAAGAATTACATGAAATTTGCTTTTATATGTTAACAATAAAACTTTGAGATCATTTTTAATTTTTTTTAAATTTGAATTTTAAATATTATATTATTAACGCAATAAATTATTTAATAATATGTAATTAGAGAAGCCGTAAATATTTTTTAAATTATCTTTATACTTTTTTATGCTTGTGGTGTTGAATTAAAAATCTACCTCTAGAGAACTGAGGGAAACTATTCGAGTGAACCTAATCACCGGACAACATTTAATTTTTTGGGTTCTAAAACGGCTATATAAGTACTTATTTTCATTATGAATCTTTTTCGTTATAACACGTTGAAATTTTATTAAAGTTGCATAACTTTGATGATTTAATTCAAAATATTTTCAAAACATGTATTTTCAATAAAAAACATTTATTTATTTTTTAAAGTTTGGAATTTATAGTACATTTTCAGTGGCATATAATTTTCACAATATATCAGTTGCAATATACAAGATAATGAGAATTAGAAATGTCACAATTTTCGTACATTTTCTGAAGAATTTTTTTTGACGAATTAACCAAATTTCATTTGAATGAAAACTATAAATTTATATTTAAATAATTGTAAATTTAAAAAAACTAAATTTTTGCAATTTTTGTTTTTTTGAAAATTTAAAAAAATGATATCATTAAAATATACGCTTAATATTAAAGTATCATAAAATATTTAAAGTAAAATAGTAAAATTATGCTAGAAATATATTTATGTAGCATTTCTAATTGAAATAAACACATCAAAAATAAATGTTAATAGAAATAATATTAGAAATGTGTGCAGTATTCTTTCAAATTTAAAGTGAATATTTTTTCATAAAAAGGAAATTTCTACAAGTGATGATAAACATTACCTATAAATTTTATGCTATTTCATTAATTGAAATTTGGAGCATTTAATGCACACCTACACAACGTACTCAAAACACATAGTTATGCATTAATCAAACATTTTAAGAATATTATTTTGTAAAATATTCATGAACTGTACCGGCTCCGTAGACAACCGCAAATGACACAAATAATCTGTAATAACGTGATGGCTTGGCCTTGTTTGGAAAAGGACAGAGGAAAATCCCGCAAAAGTCTTGACATTTAGAAAAAGCTGAGGGATCCCGGATGAATGAAAGACCGCCTACTAGATATTGGGAGGATACTGAAGGAGGTCTAAGAGTACTTCAAAAACAAATGTTTGGAAAGGAATCACCTCATGGTAGAAGAGATCCTGAGGGAGCCTGTAGATGAGGTCTGTAAAGGGCTGTTGTGCTTCCATAGAAGAAGGAAACATGCAGCAAATCAAAAGATAAATCGAAAATTTAAATTTTTTTAGGAAGAATTCTATGAATTATACTTAAACCATTGTTACAGAAACATTTTTAAGCAATTTAAAATTTTATCCGATCTTGTGTTTTTAGAATTCTTATATATTTTGTTAACTTTCTGCATTTAAAAACTGTGATATCTCAATTGTAAAATTTTGCGTTATATTTAAATATTTTTTTTTTAGATTTTCGTACGATTTTATCCTTATTTACATTATGTGTATTGTTGCTGTCGTTTGTCAGCTAGGCTGGTATCATGGGGTGCTCTGCTCCACTTTTCTAACTGAACCATATGTTGGTGTGGAATCCAACTTCCTCAGTACACGCATGCCATAAGTACCCGTTTATAAGGTAAGCAACCATTCACAAACCATTCATACAAAGAAAGGAAAAAGACAGGATAGATAGAGAACGAAAGTACATTCATGCCCGAACCGGGATTCTAACCAATACTAGGACCTCCATATCCACAGTCAGGCACGCTGACTTTTAGACAAGTTGGGCGGCAAATTATGTATACTAAAAATATTAACGTATGTTTTTTAGAGAAACTTCATATTTTTGTTTTATTAATGTTTTCAGTATATTAGTGAAAATATTCACAACACGTTTTTCCTATTTTGAATGTTAATTTAAAAAAAAAAAAAAAAAAAAAAAAAACTAGTCGCCTTTTATCATCAATATTTTTTTACCTGAAAAATATATTTATATTTAGTTAACTTAGTTTGGAATTGACAAGAACTCTTTGAGGTTGATATTAGAGTTTTGAGGGAGTATACTGATAGAAGTTTGATTCTTGGGTATAATCTAATTGATTAACACGTATGTCTTGATGAAAATTAGGCGGTATTTTATGCTTTTAAAAGTCTGCATACTTACTGCGTTTCTTGCTTGAAAATATCAAGACTCAGTGTAAAGTTTTTATGTGTTTACACCATACTTAAAAATCAAAATGAGCTTATTGTTAAAAATCTGGAAAAATGTTATAATACAGACATCTCCAGAATGATGAAAAATATTTTAAAAATGTTCAAGCTCCCATTCATTGAATTGTGAATTCATTACTTCCAGATGGCGCTGAGCGTCGTTTATTATATTTTTCTTTCACTTTTTGAAAATAAGCAGTGTGTACGCGGTATGTGCGTAGAATAAATCATAAGCGAAACTACAGTATGGCTCCTCACTTTGTCTCCAAGTTTTTGGATTTGTTAATTAGTGTTTTAGAGTTAAGATCGGCCAGGAGTTTACTGTTCATTGTTGGTGTCAGGAAGTGTGATGCGAGTCCCAGACAGTGATTTTGTGATGAAAGAAATAATTTCGGATGTTGTTGTTGTTGCGTAGTTTTGGTTTGGGGTGAGTAATTTTGATGTTCAGTAGTCAATTTTTTTACTATAGTGTTGGAAGTTGTAGATTTAGAGTTGATGTGGTAATGTCGTTGATTTAGTGTAATAGTGTTGAAATAATGTTGATATTAGAATGTGGTAGAGTAAAAATAATTTGTGACTGAATTGTATTGTGTAGTTCAGATTTATTCTTACAGTTTTTAAAAAGAGTTATTTTTGTTTTGTAATTAAGATTTGTTCTCAAAATCCTTGTTAAGAGTTAAATTGTGTTTCTGTAGTTAAGATTTTTTTTCATAATGTTTAAAAACGCTAGAAAAGTTGATCTGCAGCTTGCTGCAACCGAGTTAGGTGAGAAAGTAACAGATAAAATGACGGTTTCAGAACTGATAGAAATCATTAAAAAGACTGAGAAATGCAAATCTGAACCTGAATTTGTGTCTGATCTCATTGAGGGCATAATTGAGGACAGGAAATCTGAATTAGAAACAAATGATAAAAATAAACAGTTAGAACTACAGTTAGAACAAATTAAATTAGAGAGAGCGAAAGCCGAATTAGAGTTATCGCGCTTGAGAACAGCTTCAAAAACTAAAGACGATGTTTCAGAAAATACAAGTGAGATTTGCGATTCTTTGGATTCATTAATAAAAAGTGTAAAAACTTTAACCATTAGAATACCAAGTCGCCCTGAAGGATGGGGTCTGTTTTTTGCTTCTTTAGAGAGATCATTTATAACTAAAAATGTACCCGATAAATTTAAAGCGGATATTCTTTTGAATTTACTTGGCGAGAAAGCTTCAAATGTAATTTCTTACATCAGTGATAATGAATTGAGTAATTATGAAAAAGTTAAGAAAATTGTTCTACAAGAATTCGAACCGACCCCTCAGTTGTGTTTGGATCAGTTTAGGAAAACTATTAGGCAAGCTAATGAAACGCATGTACAATTTGCGTCAAGGTTAACTACTAGTTTTGAATACTATTTAAAACTAAGAGAAGTGTCTGATTTTGAGAATTTAAAACAATTAATTATAGCAGACAAATTGTTTCAAACATTAGATAAAGAAACCGCGAGTCATGTCAGCATTAGACAATCAGATAGTTAGTTTGATCCCGTAACCTTAGGGAAAGAGGCAGATTTGTTCTATGTGTCACGAGGAAAATCACTTACGGATATCAGCAATCAAAAATCCCCCAACACGAAAAATGTGTCTAGAATTTTTCTAACTGATAGTAAAAGTTTAAAATGCAGTTTGTGTTTTGATTTTCACCCTTTGTACAAATGTAGAAATTATTTAGCTATGCCTGTTTCTGAAAGAGTTGAGATAATTAAGAAAAATAATTTTTGTTTTAATTGCCTTGGTAGACATTTAATTAATAAGTGTAAATCGCACTTTTCTTGTTCTTTGTGTAAGCGAGAGGGAAAAACCAGGCGTCATCATGTATCACTACATTATCCGAGAAATTCCGAGTTATCGCGCAATGAAAGTGCAAGTGTGTCGAATGGCGGCCAATTTTCTACCCCCATAGTGAGAGCCAGTGATTCTGTATTGTCGCCAGTTGCGCCGGCATTTCAAACAGCTGCCAGCCTAACAAATAATCAAAACACTACTTCCGTACTCTCTTCGCGTGTAGTAATAAATCAGTCAAAAACCGTGCTCCTGAGTACTGTTAATTGCCTATTGAGAGATGAGAGAGGAAATAAATACATAGAGAGAGCTATTTTAGATCAAGGAGCAATGAATAATTTTATGACGATAGACTGTGCGAATAGCCTTAATTTGTAAAGAACGAGAACCAATTTGATTGTTTGTGGTATAGGAAATATATCTTCTACGATTAAATCTGTTGTTAATGCGACGATTTCTAATCTTGAAGAAAGTTTTGAACAAAAATTGGATTTTTTAATTGTATCTAAAATCACGGATTTCATGCCGCCAAGAACTTTTGAAATAAATGTTCCAGAATTAAAGTACTTAAAACTTGCAGATGAAGGCTTTAATGTGCCAGGTCGAGTGGATTTACTGTTAAGTGCAGAGATCTTTTATAAATTGTTACGACCCGGTCAAATTTGTCAGGCTAATAGTAATTTGGTTTTGCAAAACACTGTTTTTGGGTACGTGGTAAGCGGAAGTTTCGACGGTGAGAACGAATATAATTGCGGAGTCTCAGCTAATTTGTGTATAGCAACTCCAGATATTCAAATGCTATGGAATCTAGACGCTTTGGGAATAAAAGAGAAGGAAGAACTAAGTTTAAGTGATAAAGCGATTATAAATCAATTTGAGAGTGGTTTAAAATTCGTTAAAGGTAGATATGAAACGAATTTACTGTGGAGGGTTGATCCGAGTGAGTTGAAAACTAATTTTTCTTTGGCTAAAAAACGATTTGATGAGCTTAAATCCGATTTTTCTAAAAATAAATGGGTTGCTGAAGAATACAAGGAAATCATAAATGATCAAATTTCAAAGGGTATTATTGAAGAATGTGAAAATAGTGTAAGCGAATATTTTATGCCCCATAGAGCGGTTGTTAGAAAGGATAAAGAAACAACAAAGGTTCGCGTGGTTTTCAACTGTAGCTCTAAATCTAAAGGTAATAATTCTTTAAATGATTGTTTATAAACTAGTTCAAATTTAAATCCTAACATTCTTGATATGATTTTAAGCTTTCGTAAATTCAAAATTGCGTTTAGTGCTGATATAGAAAAGGCATTTTTAATGATTAGCATTTCTGAAAAGGATAGAGAGTACTTAAAATTTCTGTGGTATTCAGATAACCCTAGTGATGAGTACAAATTTATGAGAATGAGGAGATTACCTTTTGGCTGTAAAACATCTCCATTTATCCTGAGTGCAACAATAAAGTATCATATCAAACAATTTGAAAATTCTAATCCGAAAGTAGTTGAGATGCTGAATTCTGCTCTCTATGTAGATGACTTATATCATGGCGGAAATTGTGTGAGTGAGGCCTTTGAATTGTCGTCAGATGCTGTGTCAATTCTTAAAACAGGAGGTTTTAATTTGAGGAAGTTAAGGTCTAATAGCAGAGAGCTAGAAGAGCTATGGGTTGAGAGTGGACTTAGTGAGAGTGAAGAGATAGTCAGTGGACTTAGTGAGAATAAATCGGTGGACCCTTATCAAACGAAAGTTCTAGGTTTGAATTGGAACCCTGAGTTAGATGTGTTGTCGTTGGATGTGAGAGGTTTGGTAGATTCTCAGAAACGGTTGACAAATAGCAAACGAAGTGTCTTACAGACCGCTGCAACCATTTTCGATCCAGTTGGGTTGATTTCTCCGTTTGTTATTCGGATTAAGTGTTTGTTACAGGAAATTTGGGAAAGAGCAATTGATTGGGATGATGAGTTACCAGATGATTTGCATCAAAAATGGGCTAAGTGGTGCAGTGAAGTTGAGAAATTGAGTGTTATTTCCATTTCGAGGTATAGTTTTATGGATTGTGTGGATACAAATGTTGAGGTGCATGTGTTTTGCGATGCTTCACCAATTGCTTATGGATGTGTGGCATATTTCAGATATGCTGATAAAAGTGGGAATTATAAAGTGTCATTTATAATGTCAAAGAGCAGAGTGGCCCCTATTAAGAAATTAACGCTCCCTCGTTTAGAATTAATGGCCCTTGTGATAGGTGCAAGAATAAGAAATTATGTAAAAAGTATTTTTGCTGATTTGGTCGGGAAAGTTATGTTTTGGAGTGATTCGTTAGTTGCTTTGTGTTGGGTCAAGGGAAGCCCGAAAAGGTGGAAGCAATTTGTGTCTAATCGCGTTTCGGAAATACAGGGGAAAACAAATCCGAGTGATTGGCGTTACTGTCCGTCAGAGGATAACCTAGCAGATTGGTTAACTAGAGGTATTTCAGCTGAGAATTTAGCGTCTAATGATAAGTGGTGGATAGGCCCTAAATGGTTGAGTAAGGAGACAGAGGAGTGGCCAGAGCGAAGTATTAAAGAAATTCCAAATGAAGTAGTAGAGAATGAGAAGTTAAAATGTGTAGTGTTTCTCACAGTTAAGAGTAATTCATGGATCGATAATTTAATTTTAAAATTTTCATCCTATACTAAACTTCTTAGAGTAGTAGCGTGGAATCTCAGATTTATTATGAACCTGAAGAAGGTGGAGGTGATAAAAACTAACTACCTCCAGACTAAAGAACTGAATCATGCGCGTGCATTTGTACTAAAATATGTACAAACCATTTCATTTGCGGAAGAAATTGAACTTTTGTCTAAGGGGAAAGGCTTGAGCCCTCAAAATAAGATTCTATCGTTACATCCATACCTGGACGAAGAGAAAATACTCAGAGTTGGAGGCAGGCTCTGTAATTCTGATTTGCCAAATGATGTTAAGCACCCAATTATTCTTCCAAAACATCACATTATTACAGATCTAATAATAATGCATTATCATCAAACGTATATGCATTGTGGCAACCAATTACTGCTTGCAATCCTCAGACAGCAGTTTTGGGTTATTAACGCGCGTCAAGAGATAAAAAAGGTTATTGGAGCGCAGATTCTTACTTACGAGGAATTTCATACGTATGTTTTACAAATCGAGGCGTGTTTGAATTTTCGCCCATTAGTTCCAGTTTCAGAAGATCCAAATGATTATTCCGCGATAACCCCATCACATTTTTTAATTGGATCCACTTTTCAAGCAATTCCAGAGCCAGATGTGAGCAGTGAAACCTTAGCTCTAAATAACCGATGGAAACGTGTGAGACAAATTTGTCAAGCGTTTTGGAAGAGGTGGTCCCTGGACTACTTAACACAGCTCCAGCAACGAGCAAAATGGAAACGACCTGCGAACAACATCAAGTTAAATGATTTAGTTATCATTAAAGATGACCACTTACCGCCTTACAAGTGGAAACTTGGTCGAGTTATAAGAGTCCATGAAGAACTAGACAAGAAGGTTCGTGTCGTGCTAGTAAAAACTGCGTCAGGTGAAATAAAAAGACCTATACACAAACTGTGTGTGTTACCGATTAACAGCGGTACAACAACTGATGAACTGAGTTGACTTTGCATTTCATTTTTATCATTTTTCTGTGTAATAATTAAGATATTTCTTTTATTTTTGCAGTTATTTTTTTACCATGTGAATTGTGCTTTGTAAGGTAAGTTGTTGCTTTTGATGTGTATCAGTATGTGTATGTATAACTAAGTGCAATTTTGATGTCCCTAAGGACATCGGCCGGGAGAATGTTCAAGCTCCCATTCATTGAATTGTGAATTCATTACTTCCAGATGGCGCTGAGCGTCGTTTATTATATTTTTCTTTCACTTTTTGAAAATAAGCAGTGTGTACGCGGTATGTGCGTAGAATAAATCATAAGCGAAACTACAGTATGGCTCCTCACTTTGTCTCCAAGTTTTTGGATTTGTTAATTAGTGTTTTAGAGTTAAGATCGGCCAGGAGTTTACTGTTCAAAAAATGTCTAACAAATCTCAGTTTTGAGGATTTATTTCAAGCTACTTGTTCTTATTTATTTTAAATAAGTAAATTGAATCAAGTACTTGGCAGCATATTGCGAATTCATTATTAGAAAGAAAATCGGTACCGGTGAATCAAAGGCAAAAAGAACTTCGGCCACCTTTACGGTCCAGATTCAATTCTAGTCGAAGCATCTTACCATCATCACTAGTTACACCAATAGTTTCGTAAATGTAATTGAATGTATAAAGGTTGCTTTAGTAAAGAAATTAAAGTGCCCTTACTGTTACTTTTGTATTTTATTTATGACAAACTAAAACTTTTACAATGAAATATTTAGATAATAATTTGAGATGTAAATTACGTGCCTAAAGATTTTAAACGCGCTTAAAATAGCAGTGCAAAAATTAATATTTATATTTTCTACTGAAATAGTTTTCAATGTTTAATATCTCACAAATTTCTTGGAATTAAATCAAACATATTTTTGTCCCCGAAAACCAATCCTTAAACACTTTCAGAAATGTTTTAATATTTATGGAAGCTTGATATATTAGAATTTTTGATTAGTCTGAAAATCGATTTGAAACGTGTTCTTTACTAAAGAACATCTTTGTTGAAAGTTGAACTAAATTTGTCATGAAAGGAAATCGTTTGGTACATGAAATTAGCAATATTACTCGAAAACACCATTTTTTAAATGAAGTTCACTTTACTCAAATAAATCGGATAAACTCTGTAAAAATGAATAAACAAATACGTATAATTATTCAGTTACTTTTATAGTCATGATTGCCTTTAATACGATTATATTTTGAATATAAGATAGAAGAAAAAAGAAAAAAAAACCTATTGAATTAATTTTAAGGCAGTCTAACGTAAAAACACAAAAGATTGTCTTTTATGATTATATTACAAAATGTTTGACTTTAACATAATATTTTTAAGAATGAAGTTACCAGCTATTTTTCTTGCATAATGTGTAATAAGCAAAAATGTTACTTTCGATTTTGATTTAAGTCATTAAGCCGACGAAAATAGATGATTTGTTATTCTGATTGACGTTAATCAGATGCTGTTTATAAATCTCATTAAATATGAAATTAATTTCATGTTCGGTGTTTTTAAATAAACCTCCGAAGATGCGAGCACTTTTTATGATGAATGATTAATGCATGTAATCATTAATTATTGAAGTGTCAAGAATACAAAACCGATGAAAGATTTTAAACCTAGAATCTCTTACTGTTTTTTGAAACATTATTCGTAATTCAGATAAAATTTTAAGTATTCAAATATGAGGTGCTCTGCATTGGTAATTCCTTGAGGTTTAATAAGAACAATAGTGAATCTCAAAAACAAGAAAATTAACTTTTGAAAACTTCTTGATAATTTGTTGATCAACAAGATTCTAACTGATTACAGACTAGAATCCCTTGTATTTGAACATTCTATAGAATATCTTTTCTTTATAAATATTGATTCTTGTAATTGGCATATCACTTATGAAAAATCTATTATTACCTCTATTTAATACTTCATAAAAAAGTTATCTTGAACTATGTAAAAAAAAGACCATTTTCTTTTTCTTAGAATTCAGAATTAGTGTAAAATTCTAACTAAAATTTTATACAAACTCTTAAAATTTAGTGCTGCATTTTATATCTTATTTAATAATTTATTCATTTTGTACATTTGTTAACCTGAATATAATTCCTACATTTTTCTTTAATGTAAAAGTATCCAAATTTGATTACAACTCTAGTTTTTCTCACAAATACGTTTAAGTATTTTTCAATAACGATTGGTATAAAAATATTTTGTTTCAGGTATACAATCTATTTTTAAGACTTTGTTTTTTCATCTTTTTAAGATTAAGGATGCAGTCCTCGAATTCCCTATTTAAATATGGTTATAAAACATATAACTCCCCTTACTGAATTCCAGAGACAATTCTCGTTATTGGAGCCAACTTAACTATGCTCAAACGAAAGGAAAACTTAAACTAATTAAAGGCACAAATATTGAAGTAGTAGAAAACAAAACCGCACACAATCATTATTTCTAAAAGAATTGCATAAAATGTTATAAACTGCTAATTGCCAGACAAAACAATTGCTTACGTCGTCTTATAACCCCTCGCAATTCTGTAATGAAATAATGAATAAGGTTGCATGAATTTACTGCAGTGGAAACGAAATGGTTTCTCCCGCCAGATGGGAGGTAAAGAACGCAAGAGACTCGGGAAGTTTATGCTGATTAAATTCTTAAAATGAAAAGGCTGTTTCTATTATGCAAATTAAATTACTACTAATTTCCAATTAAGATTAAATACATTTAGATGGAAATGATACTATTTTGTTAACATGATAATTTGATTCAGAATAAAATCATTAAATTAAGAGTATTCTTAGTTATTTTTCCGCAATTATATTATAATGCGACAGTTTCGCTTATAGTAAATCGTTTCATTAAACATTTCAATCCTTATGTTAAAGTTTATATCAAGCATGGTCACACATATGTGTAATACGTAAAGAAGAGAATAAAAAAGTTAATTCAATTGTCTTTTTGAATTCTTACTGAAGATTTTGAATATTACATAGAGTATCAAAAAGAAACAAGACTCAACAATGTGTTTCTTTTTAAAGCTATCTGGAATATTCCACTTGTTAATATGTTTTGGTTGAGTAATCGATTTTCGAATGAATCTAAGCCTTTCATTGTTTTCTAAATTCATGCATGGATTCAGAAAGGCAAGCTTGAAACGGTCGGAAAATAACCTCGTTTTTTATTGATTTGTGTCAGTTATATTTCAGACATCGCAATAAAAAACAGTATCCGTAGCAGCTTGATGGGTAGATGCTCTAAATTGCTTAGTAATATACAAGTGCAGTGCTTGTGGTACATCGGTAACATGGAAACTGATTTCATACCACTTGCTTAAGTATTGCAAAATTTATTATTGGTTAATGATTTACAACATGCATATGTTCATTGACAAAACAAATACAAAATTAGTAATATGCAAGTGCATTTCTTGTGGTATATCGTTAACATGGAAACTGATTTCATACCACTTGCTTAAGCAGTGCAAAATTAATAATTTCTTAATGATTTACAACATGCATATGTTCATTGACAAAACAAAAACAAAATTAGTAATATGCTAGTGCAGTGCTTGAGGTACATCGGTAATATGGAAATTGATTTCATACTACTTGCTTAAGCACTGCAAAATTATCATTTCTTAATGATTTACAACATGCATATGTTCGTTGACAAAACAAAAACAAAATTAGAAATATGCTAGTTCAGTGCTTGTGGTATATCGGTAATATGGAAACTGATTTCATGCCACTTGTTTAAGTATTGCAAAATTTATTATTGATTAATGATTTACAACATATGCATATGTTCATTGACAAAACATTTATTAATAAACATTATGCAGAGCATGTGATATATCAATAAAATAAATAATTATTTCTTTTAATACGTACTAAAAGCAATTTAAATGAATTTGATGATATTTTCTTCTGTTTTACTCGAACACATAAAAAGAACAAGCATAAATTAAAAGGGATCATTCTTCCCCAAGGAATTCATGTTTAATGTTTCATAAGTTACACAGAGCAAATTGTTACACAGATTTGAATTTAGCAATAGATTAAGATTGAAATTGCCTATCACAAATTTTTTAATTTCTTTAAAGTTGCAGCATTTTGAATATGACATGAAGTTTTTAAAAGTACTTTAAAATTTTAAAGTGCGCATGAATTAAGAGGAAAGAGGAAGAAAATTAACCAAATTGATTGCATAACATTATAAAATCATTCCAGGATATCTCTAGTTGGATACCATGAACATTTAACTTAAAACTGTGCTTTTTCTTCCTTAAGTCATTTCATATCTTGAAAGATTCGAGCTCATAAGCAAATTGTTCTTTAAAGATATATTAATTCTCCTTTGAACGTCAAATTAATTCACTGTTATACCAGGAAAGCTTGAAAGTTTCACAACTATTATAAAATAATCAATTTATAATTTGTTTACTTCCAATAAAATAGGAATGAGAGCATAACAAATCAAATTTGAGTTATACTTCCAAAAGGTAATTTTGACAAAACGAATCAAATTAATTTTAAAGTCAATAAATTAATATACCGGAACTAAAATATTTCTTTTAAAATACATATGAATATTAAACTTAATGAATTAAATCGCATTTACAATATTTACGATAATAATAAATTTTTTACTAAAAGTAAAATAAAACGTCTAATTGATCATATTAAAAAAATAACATTTCAAACAATTTTATTTTTAAATATGTAGAAAGTAGGGAATTGCTTGAGTAAAATGGAATTAATTTATAGTTTTTATATACGACTAAAAGGACCATCCAAGCATTAAAATTCATACAAAATTCCCGAAGACATCTACATTTACTTTAAAACACTTTAAATTTTTTATAAACCTAATTTAACTTTAAATCCCCTTAAGCATAATTTAATTTTAAATTTAATGCATGTTTCTAAACTACTTTAATATTTTGAATTTAATTACTCTTTGCAATTATATCTTTATCCCAATTTTAAATTTACTCTTTTGGTAACTTTATCTTTATTCCAATATGTAAATAGGTTCTGATTTGCTTGTATTGGTATTTTAGACTATATTTGTGTTGCTCTTTCTACTGTGGGTTTGTTTACTTTTCTTCAATATAAAATTAATATTTTTACTTTAATTTTGAAATAAATATTTTTATTCTTGTTTCTTTTAAAATAAACACTCTTCGGGGGAATTGCTCGAAGATTTTTAGAAGAATCTCGAAGATCATAGTATTTCAGGAATTACGACATATTTAAATCTATATCAATATTCAACAAAACATTAATTAATTGTAATAATGAATTTATTATATATTCACTGTTGAATACGTTTGATTAATAGTTAATTCAGTTATTTGTAAGGTCTTAATGTTATGCCACTGATATTTAAAATTCACAAATAATTGATTTAGAAACGTTATTTCGTAATCAAATATTCATTATCTAGCTGGCAAATTTTCCAATTTACAATAAAATAAAATAAATTACATTTTATTTCATTTGTTTGTCAAATATAATTTTTTATATGTAGTTATTTCTAATAAATTTATGGAACAAATATATATAATAGTTCTTATATTATATAAAATTATAAAACCAAAGTAAATAATATAAAAAAAATGCGCGAATGCTAAAATTTTTACAATATTTAATGTTAAAATAAAAATTCAAACTTTCTTCAATAGGTTTCAAATTTAATACTAAATGCCTCATTAATAATATTTTCAATAAATAAAAAATTATTTTTTAAAATTACTGTTATTTAAAGGCTTATATTTTTAATAATTACTTTTTATAATTTTAAATAATACAGCCTAATTGTATTTTTTAATCCTTTCGTGTTACACACAAATAACGATATATTCATTACAATACCACTTTTTTGTTGCACAATTATTACTACAATAATTATTATATTTTTGAAATCTTTCAATATTGACATTTCAATAATAATTTATATTTAATCGCATAAATAAAATATTTTAAATGAGAATAATAATTCTATTGAATAAGTGTCTAAACAACACGTTGTCAATATATTATTATCAATTAAATTATAGAGCTGTAAGACATTGTCATCAATGGTGCATCCTTATATAGCGATGAATAAGAGACATTACTTGATTGATCTTAGCTTGAAGGAAATTTAGCAAATAAGAGATGTTAATATATATATATATATATATATATATATATATATATATATATATTAACATCTCTATATATCAATATTCTCTCTCTCTTTCTATATATATAACTCATATATATATATAGAGAGAGAGAGACAGAGAGAGGCACGATTTCCATTGGAAATCTTTTCTTCCAGTGAAACAGTGAAAGCAAACATATTACACTTTCATGCATCCTGACTCCCAACCAAGGCAGCCATTAACATTTATCTCCGCAGTAGAGTTAATTCTAAATTTTCTAGATAGCAAATTAGTCAGACCGGATAATCATTTCGATTTTGCAGTTACATGACTCTCCACTTTTGTTAAATTAATGATGCCAGTTTCTCCAGTTCAAATATTATTTCGATTGCTTAAAGTTCGTAGTTTCCTAAGGAGGGAGTGAGAGAGATTATCCCACATTATATTCTGAAGGAGAAATAAATATGCGAAATGATGTGACGTTTACCTGTTTTTTTTGCGATTTCTGATTTATTTATTGTGTGTCAATTATTATACACTGTTGTATATATGCTGTGTATTCTGATTAGTTATAATTGTCAAGAGAATGTTGTAAAAGTTTTAAGAATTTCAAACATGGAGTAAAATATACACAAAGGTATCAGTGGTAATATTTATCTCGGAATAAAACGATTTTTATATTTGGATAGTTACAGAAGTGTTGTAAGAGAAACTAACAATTGTATAAAAAAATAAGTAATATTGTTTCTAATAATCAAATATTTTAAGAAAAGTTTCATGTAAGATATATTATTCATCTCTGATGCGATTAATAAGAATATAGTAAAAAAGTTTTTTGATCATTGCTACTATTCTCAGATAGACTACTTAAAGCTTCATTTGCAAATTTTAATCCTCATTTTACTTACCAAATATAAAGATACCAGCACGATATAGATTCACAACAGTTATTAATGAAACCATTGTTTTCAAAAGTTTAAAATGAAAATAATTCACTATAAAAACCAAATTTAACGAAACCTAATTTTGAGAATCTTATTTATTGAAAAGCATAAGCACTTGATGGATTAGTAATGGTATAATAGTTTTATTGAAATATGTGTGTTTTTTAGAAGATATGAAAATGTCTCTATAGAAGTGGATACAAGTGCAGGGGGTGGGATGCATTTAACGAGATAAAAATGTCCTGTAACATGTTGTCATAAATAACAATCGTATGGGTAAAGTCACAACAATTATTATAAATGATGCAGTGTCAAATGGGACCAATAGGTCAGTAATAAATAAAAAAAATATTTTTATAGCAATAATTTAGAGATGAGAAAAAGATAATTAAATTGTTGCAGCAGCAAATCTTATTGCATTGTTCACAATGACAAAATAATGATATTTAGAGTGACTCTATGATATTGAATACATGGACAATATTTCCCGCATGGGAAAATCCTGTATCTGAGTCTATGGGTCATATGCATTAGAGATTTAAGGTGCTTTAAAAGTGTTGTTGTTACTTATGACTTTTGGACACACCTAGCTCGCTATGCTATTAGTTATGCGATTTTATGTCATTAAAGAGCATCTTTTCCTTAACCAGAGCACCAAGAAGATGAAAGTACGACTTTTCTGTAAACTCCTCTGATAAATGGCACTACCATACTTCCTCAATTTTGATGTTGATCTCGAGGGGGAGGAAATTTTCTCCAGACCATTACACCCATAGTAACTGCTCAACCACAGACCACTGTGCCTTTTGATTCCAAAAATTTAACGAGAACGTATATTGCATGTACTCGATGGGTTCTTGGTGGCACTGGGAATTGGACCCCACCCAACTGGACGAAGGCCCACATTCTAACCACTAGGCTACCACGGCCATCAAAAAAGTTGTAGATGGCATTGAAGTTCAGTTAGCTAATAGTCTAAACAACAGCTCTGGAGTCTCCAATTAAACTCGTGAATTGAAGTGAACATTGAAGTGATAACATTTTGAACGGCAAAAATGTTATTAGTGCACCATTATGCATGAACCCGTTTTAAAGAGCATTTATGAAGAGTAATTTTTAAGGAATTTTTTACACCCACATATATTCATCGAGTAACAAAAATAAATTAATAACATTCCGTTTAACGTGGAAGACACTCTCTCAAATAGAATATCATGGAATATAAGTTACTTACAATGCTTATAATGATGAAATGAATATCAACTATCATTCGAAAGTATTAATAATCAAAAGGAATTCAAAATTTCAAGGGAATAAGAAAATTACTTATTATAATGAGTAACAAATGTTTTGATTAATTATCAAATATTTTACTCCTTAAATTAAGGCCCTCGTGAATGACTTTAATTAAAGCCCTCGTGAATAATTTTTGAATTATATTAAAAATTACATTATAATTCATCAAGAACAAAAGTTTGCATTTTTATTTCTTAAGAAGAATAAAAATTTATACATAAATCTTACCCACTTCAGTAAGTGAGCAGTTGAAAACACATGAAATTTGTAAGGCACGATATATTTTGGTTTTGAATTTTCTGATGTGGCTGCAATCAAATAAATAGTTCAATAGAGTTAGATAACTTAGACTGTATTTTTTCATACAAAAATTAACTGAAATGAAGCTAAAACCACAAATTTCACTTGGAAATAAAAAAATTTCCCAAAGATTTCACACCGATACTTATAAACTAGAAAATATATTTAATTATTCATCCATAATGAAACAAGCTTTCTTTAATTTAAATTATATGATTTTTCAATTTAAAATCCATAATATATTTCTTGATAATCATTGATGTGTAGCTTATATTTCATGTCTCCTTACTGTAATAAAATTGCAATCTTGTTTATTCTAAAGCAAATTTTTTATACTTTTCCTTTTACAAATTATTAATATAACTTGCCTTATTATTGTACAAGTTTTATTTAAATTTCATCAATACTGTTTTTAACATATTCACATTCAAGGCATATTGACTAATTCAATTTCAATTTTTCTTTTTCTTTAGTTTAAACAAAACAGTGTGGTTGGAGTACAATTGTTTTTAATAATAATATTGTTCATTAAATAATAAAACATTAACACAAAAATTGTATGAATATCAATAATTATACTGTGCCAAAAGCATGCTGGTAAACTTTAATGTAGAAATACAAAAATTTTTAAGAAATTATAAATAATAAAATAGTCTTAAAAATTAGAGCTGATTTTTTTATTGGTCAGCATTTTTTAGTCTGCTGGTAGTTTTGATAGTTTAGTACTTAAAAATTTTTTTATTAAATTTTGATATGATATAATACAAGCTTATATTTTTCTAAGTATTCTGAACTATCACTGTTATTACCTATTACTTTTTAGAAAAAAAATATTTTGATTTGTCTCTTGATGATCATTAAAAATAATTACAAGTAAATTTTTAAGATCGTAACCATTACTTATATTGTTTTGATTTCGTAGACATCTTATACAAGTTAATAGCTTAAGGCTGTTAGAAAGAATTTTAACATCTATTATATAAACAGTATTTCAGGATATTTTTTATAGACAATGGGCCATATTTACTCACTACTAGAGAGAAAACATGGAAAATTCAAAATCAACCATCCCAATAATTGCACATTCATAAGGAAGAAACGTAACATCCCTCTGCCTCTGAAGTCTTCAATGATTCTTCGTTAAATTCCTAATTTGAGTTTGTCACTTTGTTAGGATACAGTATTTTCTGCTAAATATAATTTTGCTTGTTGTTGATAAAAAGTACAATTGGAGTTCTGTTTTTAAGGACGTATTTTTAAGTTTTAAAACTGTGGCAGCAATCTGAAGCTTATATCTGAATAAATTTAAGATACAGAATATTAAAATTCATTAAGATACACTTAAAATAAAACTAATTTATATATTTGTCATAAATTGAGTTGTTTTTTTAACAATTAAATTTGAAATAAGTGTGGTAAAAATTTTAGAATGAAGAGATAAAATTGGGGTCCAAAATCAAGAGAATAATCATAATGGAACGTGTGTCGTGTTAAAAACCAGGTTTGGTGTAGAAACGGTTATCCCTTGGTTTGACTAAAAAGGGCGATAAATTTTAATTTCTTGTAATCCTTGTATCTTATTTTAGTTCAAATTTTGCGTAGCTGTCATTTTATTATTCATATCTTGCAGCTTATATCGGCATCGAAAAATTTGCCCTAAAATCAACGGGTACCCATCTCTAAACTTAAGCGAAAATCAATTTTGTACATTATACTTTCGGATTATAATATTTTTATTTATGATACTTTTTAATCAATTTATTTAAGAATGTATGAAACTCCTTCAATTTTAATAATTATAATTGAGATAGTTAAATTCATACAAATAGAAATTTTTGTGACATGTTAATAAATGTATTTAATAAAATTTCAACCTTTAATAAGAATTACATTAAATATACATGCTGGAAATATAAAGACTAGAAAAAATAGCTGAGGCATTAATTAAAACAAAATCATACGAGATACTTCAGAGTGAATGCAGCTATTATTGACAATGAAATTTAAACTCAGTATGTAAAATAATTATATTATTTCACTCTTCTTAGAATTCTTTGTTTGTAACCATTATTCAATAAGTATACCAAACAATATTGCAATAATGTAATATATTTATATACTGATGTCACTATTTGGCATACACATATAATATTTATTTTTTCATAATTATGCAGAATTTTCCCTTTTGTACTACAATTTGTAAATTTTTTCTATTAATAAAATTCTGGTGTTTAAATATTTTATTATTTGTTCATTTTTAATTGCATGATTCTAGTTACTAATGCAATTTTGTTATAGATTATTGCAATACTGACAAAATTTATTTAAATGGTACGTTTAATATAAAATTATATAATAATATTATATTATATAAACAGAGCTTTAGAAAAATGCAATTTAAAATGTTTTCTTTCAGACTTATGAAATTTTTTGTTGTAATATTTTTAAAAATCTATATATTGTTGTATACATTATATTTGTCATAATTTTAGATGCAATGCAGCACCAGTAATTTGTGTCATCATTTTCTTAAAATCGGTTACCGTACTGTGGTAAATAAAGTGCTTCTTATTATAAATTGCATTGCATGTAAGCAATTTAATTTATACCAATCTTTATATCATTGTATAAATTATATAATATTTTTACTTTAAAAAATAATTTTATCATTCACAGATATATCTTAAAAAAGATGTAATTAATTTTCTCTCCGTTAAAAATACAGAGATTATTCTACTGAAAGCATTCAGTTTATTGGAATTTACTTTAATTTGGCTCATGAATCTCAAAAGAGCAGCACCCTTTTACCAATCATATGCACACTAGAATAATCTACAATCTAGACTGCAATTTATTTGAGCAATAATTTAGAATTTTCAGCTAAGTAATCCTTTGCGCTTTCGAGAAATTAATTTATGGACTGATTCTTGTTCTGCTATACAAATATGGAAAATTGTTTCCTCAGCACCAAAAGGAGAAGGACAATTTATCAAATTAGGGCATTTATTATTCATTAAAATAAAGCAGTATAAATTAATACTGTTTTCCTGTAGTTTAACTCATTTGATCAGGATTTTTTAAAGCCATTTTTCAAAATGAATTGTCGATAAAGCACAAGCAGAGATTTTTTAAATATATCTTGTTGAGTGACATTTGCAATTTCAAGAATCATATTTTGATTTAGGTTTATAACTATACATTTTTGTGCAATTAATTAAAGCCAATTGACACGTTAAACCTAATCTCTCTGTTGAATGTATGTCATTTATTTCTAATAAATAATGTTGATTAATTTTCCCATTACGAAAGTAACAAAATTTATATTTAATAGTTCATAATGCGTTTAAAAATATTTGTTTGGGTGTAAATGTTAGCTTATGTAGAAAATCAATTCATTTATATAAATTGTCTCTCCACAAACTTTATAATGACAGAACTTTCATTATAATTAAGTTAACTTTGAAATCAATAAAAAATTCTCAACTCCAACTGAATTGGAAAAAAATCATCAAGGTCTTATTTTGAAATAGCACGCTCCATTTTAAGTTTAAAGAGAAACACTGACTAAAAAGTAAAAAATGTATTATTATTATTAATAAACTATATTTTTGTGAGCGTTGCAATAATTTAACTTTGGAATAAACCTAATACTTGTTTTCACAGGCAAAAAATAAAAAATAATTGTATTTGTAAAATTTCAATACTTATTTAAGTTTAAAAAGGGAAAAGTGTTATGTGTATTATATTTTATAGATTTAAAACTGGAGATTTTTCTAATCGTTTTACTTTTAACTTGAATTTACTCTTGTTAACACACACAATAAAATTATATATATATATAATTTTATTGTGTGTGTTAACAAGAGTAAATTCAAGTTAAAAGTAATATATATATATATATATATCTGCAACAGAGTCTATTAATCTATTGTTCCCTGATACCCAAGGAACCGGCCAGAAACAGCAACCTCTTAGCCGCCGAGGCGTTGCCCCGGGTACACCACATGGGGTGGGTCACCATCGTACACTCACATATGCCATAGGGACACGTTTATAGGGTAGGCATCAGTTATACTTTATTAACACACACAAGGAAAGGACAAAGACAGGATAGAGAGAGTAAGAGTACATCCACTCTTGAACCGGGATTGGAACCCAGGACCTTCCTATCCGTAGTCAGGCATGCTGACCACTAGACAAGTTTTGGCATATATATATATATATATATATATATATATATATATATATATATATATATATATATATATATATATATATATATATATATATATATATATATATATATATATATATATATATATATATATATATATATATATATATATATATATATATATATATATATATATATATATATATATATATATATATATATATATATATATAATAACCAGAAATCAACTTTCATACTATTTCAATATGCCACTTACTTTTTGAAAATACCAAATTAGTAATTTTTTTCTTGAAAGTACGAAATAATTGTAGAGTTTACTGGGTGAGACTATATAAATGGTCAAGTGTCGAAGTACAAATCTCTAACACTTATATTACATGAAAATATAGCAATGAAATGAGCAAATCAAAGTAAAGGGGAACATATTAATTTCATATAATCTTAACAAATAATTTAAATAGACAGAAACGTAAGTAACGTTTTCCAAAGTACAGAATATGCTCTTAATGTTGAATAAAAAATTTACCACAGTGATTTTAGGAATATTCCTTGACTCCAAATTCTTGAATTATTGTTCTATGATCATACTTTTCATTCTTTAACTATGAAGTAGTCGATTTCACAATAATCTGCACAATATTAGGCCTTACATTTTTATTACAACACTATTTATTTCCATATTCATAAAGTTGAGATGTTTAGCAATATGCTTTTCCGAATAAAAGATCCTTCAATCGATTTTAGCTATTACTGTTCGATGATAGATTCCTCTGGTTTCTGCTTGTAATGCTGTTAGCACGTTTACTTGGAACTTTCCAGATTTTTTCTTCTTTTTCGATATGTGAATACATTCTACTATATCTTCCAAGAAAACATTACACTGAAAAAATTTATTAAAGAGCTATAAAAACACTTTCAGCTGAAATGGTCTTAATTAACTAATATTATATTTATTTGTTTTTTAAACATATTCTGACATGCTGCTGAGATTTTATTTGAATAGTTTACAGTCGGCTTGTTTTATAACTCGTATTCTAACTGTCATTGACAGTTCCAGTGTTAAATTATAAATCTGCAAGTTTAATCTTACAGATTTGGATGTTTGAAATCCATTTTAAATTGTACTCTCTTGTAGAATTATCCATTGTAGGCAATAGGCAAATATATAGTACAAAGTAATTAGTTTAATCAATTAGTAGTAATTAGTAGCGGTAATTATTTACGGACTATCTTCGTAGGAAAAAATAAAAAACGAAATTACTGTCCTTAAGAATAATTTATTGATGCATATTTTGATACAAAACTTTAGGATAGTGTGTGATATGTGAAACATATGACGCAGTTGGTATTTTTTTCTCGATGCTGTTTTCTCAAAAGTAAATATACAGTCACATTTTATTTCTTGTGAATTAAGGAGAAACGCTCTCATAAAACTTATTGTCACTAATGGATATTAAAAATTTATTCTTTAAAAAGTTTATAAATAACAATATTTTGGCATATAGTTATTTGAAATTTTGTAACAAAATTTCCGATTAGAATTATATTGCATAGGTATCCTTTAAACTACAAAAATAAAACTTGTTCTTTTGAGCTGTCATCTCACAAAAAATTATCTGAGAATCCCTTTTTAAATAACAAATTTGCTTTAAACTAAACTTGAATTCTCCTTTAAAAAACACATGATTTTATTTCTAATGCGCACAAGTGGAAAATGTTTTCTCAGAACATTATTTTTTAAGTTTTGTCACACATTCCTGGAAAACTTGTAGGATACTCTTTTTCTAAATATTTAATCCTTCTCTGATTGGGTCGTACTAAAATTATTGCGGAAAATAGTTTATTATATGTCATTTATTTTAAAAGAATTCATGTTATTCTTTTTGGAATCCTTCTACTGTCTTCTTACATCAATAAAATAACATAAATATTATTAAGAGAAAAAAGTATCGCAGCTATTTAATATCTTCACCATAATATCCTTTAACATGTAATTACGCCCAACACACACAATAGAAATTATCATTAAAAATAATTGTATTATTATTAAAGATTTCTATAAGATTAAATATTTTACTTTTATTATATCTTTTTTTTAAAATTTAAATTTGTGGTAAATTACTTTTTAAATAAATTTAAGTTAAAATTAAAATCTACATAATTTCATATGTAAAAATAAATTACTCTTCGTAAATATTTTGCAACATAAAGTCATATGATCAATTGAAAAATTCCTTATTCAAATATATAGATATAAGCCAGTTAAAATCCTTTAATAAATCTCAGACAATACTGTTTTCATGAACATATTAGAATTCGTTCAGCCTGAAGCAATCAAATTACTTTGCACAAACCTCGGAACAGAAGTCACCATTAACAATTATCTAGCTACTAGAATTGGGTAAAATATCCTAGACTGCCATTTAAAGTGGATAATCATTTAAAGTTTGCATTTGCGTAAAGCTTCGCTTTTCCAAAATTAATTCATGGACTAAACTACTCAACTTTACTCTGGCAGAAATGAAATCGCTTCTGCAGCTTGAAGGGGAAAATGAATTCTGAGATATCAAAGGCTATTGCTGACTGAAGTGGTTCTAGAACTACAGATTTGTATTGTTTTAATTGAATTTGGAATCATTTTCATTCAGATGAATATTTATAAATGTAATATACAGTGTTTATGGCATTTCATTATTTCAAATGTGACAAAAGTGAATAAAATGTATAATTTTTAAGCATGTAATTATATTTTGAATTTGTAAGCAATAAGATGATATTTTGTAAGCATATATACTGAAGTTTGATAAAAACCTTTGATAAACATATATATTTAATATAATGCGTTCCAAATAATAACAAATTTGGAGACAAAAATATAATAATCACATTAAATTAAAGGTACAAATATTTTAAAATTTATAATTGAATAATGCAACCAATTTAATTCCATTGATTACAAAAAGTGAACAATATTTGGCATATTATTTTAAACATTTGGTCTACAAATATACCTCTTAGCAGTTTTATTTTTATTTTGTTTCTTATAATTATTTTTATGCAGAAATTTTTCTCAACCGACAAACACTAGACTTTTATAAGAATAACGATGGCAGTGTAATGATATAAAAACGAAGAGTGTTTTCATAAGACTTCGAATCAACGAAGCACATATAATTTTATGAATAAACAAAATATAACTTGAGATAATATTGAATGTATTTACCTTGACGTTTGCATCGCCATTCTTCCACTAGAATGTATTTTGAATATTAATCCAGAAAATACAAACATTACAATCATTGATGATGAAATAAATTAGGAGATAAGTAAATCCGCAGTATATTTTCTATTTTATAATGTCGAGTGTGACTGCAATGTAGACATTGAAAAGTCTTAAGTTCTTTGCAGTACTATCATAAATAAATGGAAGATTTTGAATTAAACAATATTATATAAGAGATGAAATATACTACATAATTGTTTTTTTAAGTCTTTGAAAAAAGATTACTGATAATAATCACACAAATATATACATGGATACAATATGTTTTAGAATTATTAGATTACTCAAAATATCATACATTTAAAATGTTCACTATATAAAACGAATCGTTATAAGTGAGTAAGATCATTGAAATGAGTTATATTTTAACAGAAACAAATCTTTAAAGGAAAATCTTGAGCTAGTTTTCCAAAGCAAGCAATTTTTTTGAAATCACAATATTTCTAAAATGTAAGATCACTGATGTTTTGCATTTGAAATGATTAATTTTTCAAAAATATTTGATTTCGATTGATTGTTCTAGTTTTTCTTTCAAATTTTTATGTAAATTGTAATTTTGAATTTAAAAAAAAAGGTGATAATAATATTATAAACCTTACTTCTTTTGCTTAGACTGCTTTTATGAGGGAATTCAGAATGTCTCCAAACAAGGAATCATATGGACAAAAGACTAGAAAATTTTGTTTTAAAAAAGATTTGGAAAAATTTTATGGAAAAATAAACAATATATTTCAGTATTATAAAACCTCTATTTATAGAATTTAAAGTAATTTTTATGGATAATATGAGAGATTTATATATGAGAGAGAAAGAGTAAATCATCAAACGGAATTATAATTAACGCACAGTTTGTAAATTTATGTAATCATTCCAATGTTAAAATCTTTATCAAAAGGATTATTTAACACTTAAAATATAACAGTTTAAAAAGAATTTCCATGAATTTTCAAATAAATTGCTTAAATTTAGAAAAGAGCCCATAAATAGCATATATCTGCTTAATATGCTTAAAAATTACATTTTCATTTAAATAGCTCATTTTGGTGATAACTTAATAATCAGTTTAGTTATTACTCATATGTATGATTAATTGCAATTTATATATAAACGAGTGAAAAAAATTTTTTCACATTTTGTTCAAAATTTCTTTAATGCAGATAGTTTTGAAAAATTGGATTTACTATTTGAAAAAGCACGAATATTTCATAAAATATTCCTATTTTTAAAAATAGGGAGATTTTTTTTCAATATTTTATCTTCGCTTAAATACACTGAGAAGAAATGAAACTCAAAATGATGACAGAAAATAGCATTTATAGTCCAAAGCAATGGTTTGAAAAACTTGTTCCAAATCCATTTCTTTCCTTTTCTATTTTAAGTACAAAGCAATAAACACGTAAAATCTTCAACAGCCTTGGATTTCCAAAGTTTATTTGTTTTTACCTTTCGTTCTAGAAACACTATTTTAGGACTCACAAACATTTTATATTGGTTTATTTTATTTCACCGCTCAGAATCCTGGTAACAAATTAGTTGACAACTCAAATAAAGATTGAAATTTTATTAAACAATTTATAAAAGATGAGTTTAATAAGAAAATAAAGCAGATGTTGCATTAAATAGAGAAATAACTTCATTTTATAATAGATTACTTTTAATGTACCAATCAAATATTTAATTGCCAAATATTTATTTAAAAGAGCGAAACATTTTTTTAAATTTTAAAATAAACCAATCTAATTTTACATTGATTTTCCAAAAACATAAAAACTAATATCACAAGTCTGCAACAAGTAATCATAAAATGAGTTTTTAAAAAAACGTATTAATGATTATATATGAAGAGATATTATTTTGTAAAAATCGTGTACAAATAACGAAATAACGAAAATGTTTCCTTTAAATATAATTTTTTATTTGTTTTTAAAATTCTGATAAATATTAACAATCAAAAACGTTCACGTGGAATGTTTGACATTGTGGTTTGCTTGGCATTTCGAATCGGATATTAATTTGAAGTGAAAGATGTTTAGATATTTAATTTAATGTGGACAATATCTATATGCAGCTTATAATAGGAACTGTAAATGTTTACTCATAATTTCATGGCGAAAAATTCGAAATAAATATTAGTCTTCAATAAAAAAATTGCATAAATTATCCAATATAATATAAACATTATCTTATGCTTCAGTTAACGTTAAGAATACAATAAGAATTTCCAAAATATAATGTGATGAACCTTAAATCATTTTTTTTTCCAAATGCAGTATTAAGAATTCAAGGATCGTTTAAGAAAGGCATTTTTTATTGTAACCTTTAGAAGGGGGAGACATTTTTGAGATATTTTAATTGTAAATATAAGTTTTCAAGAACTCGTTTCTCGAAATAGTTTTGCTGTCATGTCAATCGGTTAAGAATAATATTTTTACTAATTTGCGAACATTGCATTTAATTGTTCATTTACACGCTCTTTCTTTCAAACATAAAAACTCATATCAAATCATCAGCTTCAAATACCATAGGTTATCTACCACAGGTCATCAAATATACAAAAGGACACTGAGGAATCCAAGGTATAGTTAAAATGTTTTCCAATTAGTATATTTAACCAGTGGAAGCCAGCCTTTTTAAATAAAATTAAACACACACACACACACACACACACACACACACACACACACACACACACACACACACACATATATATATATATATATATATATATATATATATATATAACTCTTAAAATAGCAATAATTAAATAAAAAAATATAAAGATTATCATAGAAATAAATTAGACCTTACAATAATTGATTAGTTAATATGTTTTACTAAGCCATAAAATTAGTATGAAATATAATATTTGAAAAGTAATGTGTAATAAGAAGTTCACTGATATATTTAAAGTAGTGCAAAATAATATGTTTACGACATTGCGTTTTTATTGAAACGCTGGTTTAGTTAAGAACAATCTTCAATAATTTGTTTTTTTACTGTATGTGAAATAATTTTACTATAATTGAATGATTTATATCATGTAGTTAAATGACTTTCATCATTACAATACATATTCATGAATCGTATTTAAAAGACTTGTATGTCGTTGCAATTTGTCTATAAATTTATCTATAATTTTTACAATTATAATTTGATTTTCCTTTAAACCTATAAGGTGAACAGTTTTTGTAGTTTTTTAAATCACTTATAAGCGATATTATTTTGTATTCCATTAAATTTTTTTTATATATTTGCTAATTTTAAACCAGTGAAAACGTTTTTTAATATTAATAAAATAATATAAATTTATTTTAAATGGTACGTGATCATTATATTATCCATATTATACACTGCTTGAGTTTTATCTTTCTAGATTTCTTTTTTGGAGTCTTTGTAGTCTAATGGAGAAAATGTTTATTGACTTCGTGTTTAGAATGTAGTAGGTTCCATATCTGACTCTGCCAAGCATTTTTTTACTCAGAGAGGTTATGCGCAGATGCATTTTTATATTCATGCGTTGGTGTCACTTTCCATTTAAAGGAAGAAAACCACTCTAGTATTGTATATATCAATTGACTATGGCTCAAATTTAAGAAGCTATTGGATGTATTTAAAAAAATCATATTCTATTAAAAAAAAGAAAAAGAAATTTTAAAGAGACTATTGGAGGGCTGCCCTTTCTAGAGACTGAAAGAATTAATGAATAGAATATTTTTTGACACATCAAAACAAATAAATACTGAGAAAACTATAATTATTGAAAAACTTTTTAAGGTAGATATAATATAAGATCATTTAACTGCAAAACAGTTTGGGAAGACATCACACTCAAATCACCATTTTTATTTTTTAGACAAGTTTTATATCATATATTCTTTATCTCGGCAAAGATGTTTTTCACAATTGTGGTAAGTCAACTATGAAAATTGTTTTCTTATAGATATGACAGTTAGTAATGCCGTATATAAAGCGTCTCCTCTTTTTTAATACTCAATCATCAAAGGGCTTTCCCTTATTTGGCTTTCCCTTATTATACTCGACCGCTTATTTGTAAATAAGGTTCACTGGATCTGGTTTTGCTTCGAGTTTAAACCTAATTTTTTCGACCACATAAAACGAAGTATATTTACTTCAAGCCTATTGCGGTAACCTAACCTTAACCTAATACCCCATTTTATATTTCATTTTTTGTTTACCATTTTCATGGTTTTGTGAAGAAAAAGTTACTAATTTTCTTGGCTTTACTTTATTTGATCTATGTATCTATGCGTTATCTAACTATATAAATGATATTTTCAAAGAAATTAACTGCATATTTTAGTATATTTTTTTCTGGTAGATTTTCTTTCTTATTTTACCAGATTTCTTTTTCAAGTACTCGCGTCTTATAAATACTCCGTTTTAAAACAATGAAAGAAATATTTTAGGAAATATTTAAACAATGAAAAAAATTAATGAACAACATTTTTGCATAAATTTTATTTACATAAAATTTTCTATTTGATACATTTTTCTTTCATATAGTCATTTGCGTTCTAAATTTAAAATTATTCTTACATAAGTGAAATTCATTAATTTTATCTTCAAATGTTTTTAGAAATTCATTATACTTTTTAAATTACCTTAAAATTAGAGTTGAGGACTTCATATCTAATATCAGAGTATAAAGAACGATAAAAAGATTTTGATGACAGAAGAATTTCGGAATTTTAATGGACCTATATTTAATAATAATAACATTAAGCATAATTAACAATCTAAAAAGCAGACATATATATTATATTGTATAAAGGAAACGTAAACCATATAGAAAAGCAATTTTAATTTCATAATACCGTATATAAATCCAATAACAGTTTTGCTTTTGTCTACAAATAATGTATGATGAATTAAAAAATAAGAAACAATAATAATTTAAAACTTCCTTTTTTTTTTTCAATTTTGCATCAAATTTCCAAGACTCTGATAAATCGAATTTATCGCTAGTGAGAATGATTTAATTCTAAAAATATTATTTTAAGCTAAGAGATATAATTAAAAATATTAAGAAGTTCTGAACTCACACAAAGCAGTTTACTTCATAAGATTCAATAACCTTTAATGTATTGATGTATTTTATTTTCAAACATTTTATACACACATCCGATATTGGTACCACTATTAAGAAGTCTAGCTTAGTTCCATGTAACTAATTTACTTTTTTTTGGCCAAGAAGTTAGAAAAATTTATTTAAAAGTCAATTACTGAAATGCATCAGCTTAATGATCTTTCATATTCTCTCAATAAGATTTTTTATTTGTTATCCACTGAGTTGGTGACTTAAGAATTAAATATTTCTTGATTTCTGTTAGTAGTACTTGCAGGATTCTTAAGATAATAAATCTTCTTTGTGTTATTTAATTATTTCTCATACTGAAAAAATGCTGCTTTGTTCATATTTACTAAATAAATACTATATTATTTTAAATTATTAAGATTTTAAACTTTTCTAACTGTAAAAGGTTATTATATAAATTATTTTTAATTGCTTTCCCACGTTATCACATTGGCCTGTTTTAATTATTTTTTAACGATTCCCAGTTCATTTTCATTGGTGCGAATCACATAAACATCGATTTCTAATAACCTATAATTTAGTGATTTGGCACTAAAATTCTATTGTTAATAAATGATATAATTTTAATGCAATTTATTAAATATATTTTTCTTCAATTTATTTTATGTTTCATGTACTCATTTTTTATTTTCCATTTTTGTTTCATTTAGAATATTGTGTATTGTAAAATTATTGTATTTTCTGAGTTAACTTTCGATTATTATATATATATTTTATTTTACATTAAATTAAATGTTTTCATTTCCTGCATGTGTTTTCTGAATTTCTGTTTCACGTAGATTTTCTCTTTCACTGTTTTTCTGTTTTTCTGTTTCACGTAGATTTTCTCTTTCACTTGTTTCTTGTGTTTGATGAATACAGCCACTTTTATTTTCGTTTTTCTAAAATTTTCTGCTTAATTTTAAAAATCAAAAATACATTGAGACACTTATTATTACCTACATTATCAATATGTTTGAAAAAAAAATATATGCAAATAACTATTGAAATTACACATTTTGTATTTGTAAAAAATATTTATAAGAGATTTTACTCTTAATCATTTTTAAACTTCTAGTAAAAGCCTTTCCTTGAAGAGCAAAATCATCTAGGAATAAACATGATTCTTCTGAAAATATATTCTTCTCTTGTAGAGACATATTTTCTGTGAAAAAATCGGAAGAAATATCAGAGAAAAATATTTCAATCTGTCAGGACTTGAATGTTTCATAAGGCAAAGAGCATTCACATGGAAAGAAATATGTTGCATAATGCTTTAAAGGAAAAGAAAGAAAATGAAAAAAATGACCATTCCTTCAATTATACGAAAAGGTTTATGCTTTTTACAAATGCGTGATAACAATAATATTTTATCAATGAAATACTTTCATTTCGTCTTTCATCCAATCATTGTTAAGATTTTAATGATTACTTAAGTAATAATTGAAATCTTAAAATATTTGAACTGTATTAGAGTAGAAGTTGAATTTTAGAAATTATTGCAAAAAGAGCATAGTCAAAAGTCTCCAATCTAGAAACAATATTATAGCATCAGATTATAGTATATAGTAACAGTGCACAATATGCTACAAATAATATCGGAAATGAATAAGCGATATTATATTTGAATCCTTTATGTAATGTTTCATTTATATCAAAGTACTTAGCTACAATACATATGTTGATTAAAAGATCAAATTATAAAGAATTCATTTAAACTGCTGAATATTTTTTTCAGTATACCAAATTCATAAATACTACTGAGAAAGTTCTTACTTTTTAAGAGGCAAATTTATGACATTTTTTCTTCTAATTATACTACCGTGACTATTTTTGAATGAAGTAATCTTTGAAAATTTTCTCGTTTGTAAGTTTTAATATAATATAATATTTGTTATAAGTTGTTACGGGATATTTTATATTAAAGGGTACTTCTCATGTCTATCCTGCTATGGGATTTATGTAAATTAAAATTTATAAGGAGAAAATTTGTTTCGCAACATTGGTACAATTCCGTCCTCTGCTTTTTAATGTCTTATCATTTTAATATGTTTTGCTAATTTATTGACCCATATTTAAATGTGATATTATTATTTCCACTAATTTTAAGATTAGCTATTTAATAAAATTATAATAATTTGCATGTGTTAAAAAGCATAATACTAAGGTTATCTATAAGATCAATGGACTGGAAAATTATGGCTCCATTAAAATCATGAAATCATTAAAACCATAATATCTAAGGTCTTGATAGATGATATATACAGTAGAACTCCAAATATCCGAATCAATTAGGACTCGACCCCGTTCGGATGATCTAAAATTTGGTTAATTGAATTCTTTCGTTGTTTAAAAAAAGGTTAAAAGAAGTTCGTTTTAAATTAATTATTGTACGTTGAAATCGGGAGAAAAACTACATATTTTTTAAGAAAAAGAGCTTTTAATCAATTAAATGAAAAGGCAACGTATTTATATGTTAAAGCATTTAAAATTCTGTACCATTAATACAGAATGTGTGTACAGTGCATAATATGAAAGTCATTGTTTACTGGACATAGCTGACAGAGTAAGCTGTTTCACTTCCTTCATATGCTTTCGGGCAGCCAAGTCACACATCCGCTTGGCAGTGAAAATTTACTTGTGTTCACACACTCGGCCTGACGCTCTGACACTTTAAAGCAGTTTCAAAGCCGGCAAATGTTTCACAAACTGATGGTTCCGTGTCTGCTTCAACTTGGACATTAAAATGATCTTCTTCAATACTTTCAATAAGTTGATCTTCATTTGCAGTTTTAAATTCAATGTCGGACATACAATCCACTTTCCTATATCTTCAGTAATAACTTCTGAATATCCCTGAATTTTCAAATGAATATTTCTAAATTTTTCAGGTGACTGGTCATTTTCATATTTTCCGTCTCTTACCTTTCATTTTGCTGAACTTTTTCCCATTTTACGTCTTTTTTCAAGTCTAGTTTATCTATCTGTAATTCTGAAAGCGATTCGGATAGAAGAAATTCTACTTTATTTTCAAGTACATTATATTTAATTTGAGTGAATTTTCAGAGCTATCAGAATACAAAGGAACTTATTAAACTTCTCAAATTCAAATGGACACATTTTCCACTAGATAAACATTGAGATACATCCTGGCTAATGTCTTCAACATCCATATATTGTGAATGAATGGTAAAAAGTGGTATTTGATGATCCTGAAAGTTAAAATGCAAATCAGGGTTTATGTTAAGATCACTTCAGAAAGTGAGACTTTTCTAAAGTAAGAACAATCCAAAAAATCACAGAAACATTTTAAAATTGAATCTGATTTGGAGGTCATTCAGTAGAAATGCTTTTTTGATCTTCTACCCAATCGTGGTATACATCAATTGGATAAAAAAATTATCTAGGATAAGAAGAATATTAAATTGCATTTAACCAAAGCTATTTTTAATAGTATGCCTAGCGCATTTTGAATAATGATGCCGCATTTTATCGTATGTTTTACAGAATGTTCTACTGATTTTTTTTCAATTTTTAAGGACTTTAAGAGGTAGTTTAAACTAATAAAATCACAATAAACGGCAACAGATTCTAAAAGTCAAAAAGTATTAACTGTTAATTACCATCAAATATTGACATTTCAATGAATGTTATAAAGTATTTATAAAATATCAACTTGATCGCAAAATAATACACTAATCCAAGGAAAAAGAGAAGTTCATAATTCCTGCTATATATATGACGCATAGCGCCAACTGATTTTTTATTACAGTTTTGAATTAGTATCCTTGATATTTCCAACTAAAGTAATTCAATTGACATCTATAATGATGAATGTGGAATGAAAGGAAAAGACTGATTAAATTAACCAAAGTTCTTATTACAACTAATTGATGTTTCTATTAGAATGTAACATATTTATTACAAACAAGCACAATCATAACATTTTGAGAAAAATGAGATGAAAAGGAGAAGAGAGAGAGATTGTACAGTGTGATTAGTATTTAGATTTAACCATATTCTCAAGCCATGATTGTTAGAATATTTTCATCTATACACCTGAACCATGTGGTAGCTCAAAGCATATGATGAAGAGATTGGAATTATTTGAAAACCATTAGATGTATGGATAAATAGCACTATAGAACCATAATACACATAGTATTTTTTCGAAACATGAATTCTAAAATATTCCAATGCATTAAGTTAGAAAGATTAGACTGTTTTCCAGTGATTTGATGAACACACTGAAGAATTCAATATTTTGACTTCTTAATTAGTAGGATATTGATTCAATTAAACACATTCGGGAAGTTATCAAAATGAAACATATTATCATAATTGCTTAACTTTTACTAAGAAATCATATTTAGCATACAAATCAAAGATTTATAGAAATTAAAAATCTTTACATCACAACTGTTTTTCGATGCAGATTTAAAAGAATAAGCTACCAAAAAGTTTTAATGGGTTATTGATTTTCTAATTTATTATAAACACAATATTTTAGAAATAAAGTGATTCAGGTTTTATTCTACTCAGTCTTCTTTAAAAATGAATTATAATAATGTGCCTTTAATGATATGAGTATTATAATTTTATTACACAAGATGAAATTTCAAATTTTTTCTAAATGCGAAATAAGGATACATCTAAATATAAGATTGATTTAAGAATTTAATGTATGGTAAAATAGTAAAATTGTTTTATGTTTCAACGTCGAATTTATTTTTCAGAGAATTGTTATATTTAAGGGAATTAAAATAACAATTCAAAGTATTTATATTCTATTAAATAACTAGAGATTACTCAAATATCCAATAATGGTCTCATAAAAGAGCTTAATAATTAGAATCATATTTCAAAACAGTAAATAAAACTATCGTAGTCTGTGACGAGATTATAAATATTGCTTTAATAAAATATAATTTTTCTACTTATCCCTCAAAATGTGAAATTATTTTCTTTTTTAAATAACTAATTTATCAAATACATTTCTGAACTTCAAGTAAAAAAATACCTTTGTTTGGTAACATACAATTTATTTTATAAATGTAGTTATTCTACGAACTTTCAATCAAAAATAAAACTGAATGAAATTTAATACTTCAAATAAATTTTCAGAACTTCATAAAAATATTTTATTTTAATGCTTAAAAACTAGACTCATTCCAGACAGTAATAAACACAATTAACAAAACATGACATGTTTTTTTTTATATTCAGATAATGAATTCTGTCGCAATATTTTTCAAAAAATATTTATATTTGTTTTTGCACACTTGATAATAATAAATAAGGAATGAATTCACTTATACTTTTCAAGTGACTAAAATTGTATATTCTAGTATAAGTTTTCTTTGTTAATATGTTTCTATATTTATTCTAGTTTATATCACGTCAGAAAACTCAATTTTGCAGCATGTAATGGTAATATCAAGCATTTATTTCAAATAGTTAATGTTGCCTTATAACTTTAATTTTTTTTAAATTTCGAAGATTCTTTCATGTTATTACAACATTTGCCTTAAACGATTATGTACCTACGTACCTACTTCTCTCTGTCTCTCTCTCTCTGTATATATATATATATATATATATATATATATATATATATATATTTCAAAATGCTAAAACTTATCACTGTAACTTCAGATAATTTATATATTAGAATACTAAATTATCAGAAACTAGTGCTAATGAAAGAAACATCTTGAAATTGTATAATTCGTTAATATATACGGTGCCACAGTTCATTAACCGTAGTGACTGGCGTTTGGTGTGGAGCCAGTCGCTCGGCAACCATTGACCAGACGTTTTCTATTGGTGAAAGATCAGGAGAACGTGCTGGCCAGGGCAACAGCTGAACATGCTCCGTATCAAAGAAGGTCCGTACAATACCGGCAACATGCGGTCGGGCATTATCCTGCTGAAACGTAGGGTTTCGCAGGGCTCGAATAAAGGGTAGAGCCACGGGTCGTAACACACCAGAAATGTAACGTGCACTGTTCAAAGCACCGTCAATGCGAACAAGATGTGAACGAGACGTGTATCCAATGGCACCCCATACCATCACGCCAGGTGATGGGCCAGTATGACGACGACGAATGCACGCTGCCAGTATGCGTTCACTACGATGCCGCCAAACACGGATGCGACCATCATGATGCTGTACACAGAACCTGGATTCATCTGAAAAGATGACGTCTCGCCATTCGTGCGCCCAGGTTTGTCGTTGATCACACCATTGAAGGCACTCTTGTCTATGACGCAGCGTCAAGGGAAGCCGCAGCCATGGTCTCCGAGCTGAGAGTCCATGCTGCTGCAAACGTCGCCGAACTGTTCGTGCAGACACTTGTTGTTTTCCAAACGACCCCGTTTCTTGACTCACGGCTCGTGACGTGGTTGCACGATCCATTACGGCCATGCGGATAATATGCCTGTCTTCTTGGCTGCTAGTGATAGGTGGCCGTTGAGATCCCGCATGGCGTTCCGTATTACCGACCTGAACCCATCGATTCCATATTCTGCTAACAGTCATTGGATCTCGACCGACGCGAGCAGCAATACTGCGATAAGATAAACCGCAATCCCAGTACGCTACAATTCGACCTTTATCAAAGTTAGAAACGTGCTGGTACGCATTTCTCCTTCTTACACGAGGCATCATAACAACTTTTCACCAGGCAACAACGTTCAAATGCAATTTGTGTATGAAGAACCGGCTGAACAATTTCGTCATTTAAACACAATGTGGGTGTCGCTACTGGTGCCTGCTTTGTCTGAATGCGCTGAAAAGCTAATCATTTGCCTATCACAGCACCTTCTTCCTTTCGCATAAATTTCACGTCTGTAACATGTCGATTTTTTGGTGTAGCAATTTTAATGGCCAGTAGTGTATATATATATATATATATATATATATAAATCGTGTAATAAATACAAAAAGGTACATGATGTATTGCCAAATTAAAGTTATAGAAAATTTAACGAATTATACAATTTCAAGATGTTTCTTTCATTAATACTAGTTTCTGATAATTTAATATTCTAATATATAAATTATCTGTAGTTACAATGATAATTTTAATATTTTGGAAATGTAATCATTAATAATATTGTTTTATATTTATATATCATTTAATGTTTTTGAAGCTTCTCAATTTTAGAGACTAAACTGATAACACCTGTTTCACGACGACCTCCTCATAAATATATTGAAGACTACTGCGTTTTATCCCGATTGTCATCATGTTTGAATAGGTGTCCTTTTAATGAGCATTTTAATTATAAATATTTAGAAACAATCATATTTTATTATATTGAGAGGTGATCATGGAGCAATATTGCACCGATATTTGAAAATCTCTTTTCTTTTACAAATCTTTACTGCCTTATAAATGTTTAAAAAGGAAATATCAGATTATTCTGATAAGTTTTGTAGTAAATGTAGGTCCATTGTTGAAACCCAGCTACTATCAAACGGAAGGAGATGCAAACTGCCTTTCATTTTTCCTCATGCGGCCTATTTCGGCCTGGAGGCCAAGGAGCTTACTGGGTTTTTTGCTTTGTAGCCCATGAATACGGATCATAATCTGGGAAAGCACCTTCTAAAGGTAAAAATACATGATGAATATTAACAAGCCTTTGAATAATATTTGGCCGTTATATTCTTTATTGCGTAGTTTTCAAAATGTAGGTCCTTTTTATGTTTCTTAAAATATAATACTATATGGTATATAAGTCCATTCTTTCCCAATATTGGATGATGAATGCTAACTGCTTACAAAAGCCTTTTACTGTTAGACATTCTCAACTAAAATGTCAAAATGTAGATTTTTAAAAATATTTTTTAAACTTGACTTTATATGTCACTTTCATGTATTTTGCAAAATAAATTATTGTTAGGCATTCTTTTTATTACCACATTAAGAACATTTAATAGTCATTCTAGTAAATAAATCCTTAATTTTAATTTGCTATCTGATTTTAGAAATATTTTTGTACAGAATATTGGAATTCTTACGCTAGATTTTTATTTTTATAATAAATAACCCATTCATTTTTTTTCTAATAGACACTTGTTTTCAGTACATTTAATGTCAAGGAATTCCAGAGTTTATTTTACGAAGAAAAAGCGAACTGAAAATCAAATCCTACTTCAATAGAAATTGGTTTTCTGACTAGTAAAGAAATTAATTTATAACCAAAAGAATGGAAAATATAATCATTGACTCTAGTAACTATTCAAGCTATTTCAACAAAATTTAAATGAGAACCTGTTCCCACTTAAAAACTTTCATTCGTATGTGATTCAAATCCATGCTGCGCATTTCTTGTAAAGGCTTACAAGTAAATATTTCAAATGCATTCCTAAGAGTTGACTGACTTATTAAAAATACATATTTAAAATTAAAAGCTTCTACTAAATATTGGTATATATTTGAAGGCACATGTAACTCAATTAAGATCATAATAAAAACAAATCTTAAACTGAAACAGTTTATATATTTAAATATGGTCATCGTGTGGTAATAGTTTATCTTTTTGAATTATAATTAT
Source organism: Latrodectus elegans (assembly GCA_030067965.1). Taxonomy (NCBI): domain Eukaryota; kingdom Metazoa; phylum Arthropoda; class Arachnida; order Araneae; family Theridiidae; genus Latrodectus; species Latrodectus elegans. The sequence continues at coordinate 23,629,408 of CM057810.1, read as the reverse complement.
GCAAAAAACCAACCATTTGTGTAATGTAAATTATTAACAAAAGCTATTACATAAATATATTATGTACATTTATGATTTCATGTTCATGTTTGTGTTTTACTTAATTCAAAATGATAATTTAAATCATACGACTAAAATAATTTATTTTTGAAATAAGCAAAAAGTATTTTATAACTAATGCAATTTTATTATTGAGGTATTTTTATTTAAACAATAGGATTTACCGAATATGTTTGTATAACATAATTTTTTGAATTTGTTTTAATTTTGTAAATTTAATAAAAGTTTCTATTAATATCCTTCCTTTATTTTTTCTGTCAATCATTTTTTCTATTAATAATAATCATTTTTTATTGTTAATAATTAGTCTTAATAAATTTAATGTCTATTCATAAGCTTCTTTCTAAAATAGTATTTAATTCATATTAAAATTGTATAAAATAGAATAATCGATGAAAGGTATCAAAAAGAGCATCGTAATTGTACGTTCATTTCAATGGATAATTTGAAATAATCAATGCCATCTTAACATTAATCAAGATATTATATTTTCTAGGAAGGAATATTAACTAACAAACTGTAGAAATACTAAGTAATAAAGTACAGATTTAAAATTCATATTTCTAAATAAAGAATGGCGTCAATAAAATGTTTAATTCACTTGCCTGTAAAAATACTTCTCTTATTAGTGAATTACAATGTTAAGTCAAATGGCATTTAAAAGTGAAAATAAAATAAAAGCTTCCTTGCAACGGAGAGAAAAATTATGGCTCCACTCATTTATAACTTCCAACAAATGTAGTAACAACTTTACTATACAGTCCAAATCACACAATAATTCTTACAAACTGCAACTGTAGCGTTTTCCAGTGCTCCGATAGCGGATAAAGTTAATGATCATTTTTAATGTTCTGACTCTATCTTGGGTTAGTACATAACTTCCGGGTTCTCTCTCTTTTTATTTCTCAGTTTTGACTGTCAACTGAAGCTTTCAATTAGTATTTGTTCACTGCAATCACTGTATCCTTCTTCTCTCAGAAATTAAGGTATATTTTACGTGATCACACAAACAAAATATTTATATAAATTTATTTGAAAGTAAACATGATTTGTGATCAATAACATATTTTAACGCTTCAACATTTTAACAATTCGATATTTTTTTTTAAATTTATAAATTCGTGTGTCTATAAAACATTTAAAATTTTGTATTTTCTTTCATTAGAATATTCTTTTCATGGCATTTTGAAAGAATTATATGAAAAAGTATACATATGGAATGAATGTGAGGAAAATAGGTATTTGTTTATTTTGATTGCACTTTTCAGCATGTGGTGAATTTAAAGAAACAAGCAATTGCTCATCCAAATCATCAGAGTGAAAATTAAATAATTTCTTTTACAAAAAACTGTGTGTGGTAGTATGTACATTCCCATCTGCATGTTTGTGTGAGTTTATGAAAGTGTGTAAGTGTTTATATTAATAAACGTGAACCTGTACACTTAAAATTAAGAAAAATTGTGATTTTTTAACAATACAGTAGTAAATCTTGTAAAAGATAAAAACATTAAATTGAAATAATGCATTTAAAGGAAAATTCTAAATATACAATATTCAATAAAGTTTAGGTATATAAGATTTTGATTTATTGATGTTTTGGCATTAAAAATCATGGCTTTGAGAGTCACATTGAAATTAGAGGTGCTTATTTAAGAATTAAAATCTTTCTGATATTTTTAAGTGATTAGTATTCCCTAAAACATATTTTCTTAAGGATTAGTGATGCAATCCTTTTAAAATTGGCTGGACAGAAAAATTGTAAAAATAATCAAATTTCTCGGAAGCAATCTGAAATCTATAATAGAATAACTTATTGAGGTACATATGAATATTACATTAAAATATGGGAAAAGCTTCAATATTGTAAATTAAATCAGTAATTTACAGCATGGATTCCGATTGAATTAGAATGACTTTTCTTATATCCATTTAAATTTGAAGAAAATGAAATAATTTAATTAATTTAATAATATTGAAAACTTTTGCATTTTTCTTTAGCATTTCTCTAATTTCATATTTATAGCTCTCAAAAACTTGTGTTTAAAAAGAGGGGCAAATCAAATGATGAATATCTTCAAAAAGCTTCTTTTCTATTTGAATGACATTTCTTGAGAAAACACCTACTGGCTTTGAATATTTTTCAAAAGAGAAAGCATCCACTTCAAGAGAGGATGTACAAAGATACATTTCATGGAGAAAAAGAGGAACAACTGTCTGAAGTGATCAAGAATAAACAAACGAAACATTTCTGTGATAAGAAATCTCAAGCACAGTTATATAAAATAATATACAGCCTTTACAGAAAAGAGACGTAGAAAAATATTTAGCTTAAAGTAATCAACAATATGAGATATGACAATTATTTCAAACATAAAAATGTAGTAATAAAACTGAGTATATAACAAAAACTGCAAAACCTTTATATTATTTTAATAAATATAGCAATACAACACAATTAAATATCGCAGATATGTAATATATATATTTCATACTGAACTTGGAAATATGACTATATTAAGAGTATTGCATACCAAATTAAAACAAGTTAATTAGAAAGAAAAAATTTAATTGAAATATGTGGATATTGTTTACGTAACTATTGACACATACTCTTAATTGTTTACAAAAAAATAGTAGTTTATCTATAACCAGTATCATGTGTGAATTTATAAAAATTTATTTTACAAAGTTACAATACTCATAAAACTTGTTTCAATTTTATGAATATATTTTTATTATATATATATATATATATATATATATATATATATATATATATATATATATATATATATATATATATATATATATATATATATATATATATATATATATATATATATATATATATATATATATATATATATAATATATGTATATATATTAACTGTATCTTGTAGAGGAGACTCTTGCAAACATATTGATGTATTGATATTGAAGTTGAAGATACCTCTGTTAGAGTATATATGTATATACAGTGGTGGCCAAAATTGTGGACACTTTTGGAAATTTTTATGTTTTTGAACTTTGTATGCTTATAGCTTATAGAAAATGTTACGTTTCGCAAAATTCAAACTTGTCTACATCATTTTAACGAGAATTTGTTACTGAATTCAATACAAAATTCAGTTATTTGAAATACAAAAAAAGTTAAACGATAATAGTTATCGATATGCATTAGATAGTGATGAATACAGTGAGTTATCAATACTCATTCAATTACACTTTATTTTTGATTACAGCTTCACATCGACGTTTCATTGAGCTGACAAGAGTTTTAAGCCCTTCTTTCGTTATTACATGATGCCAGGAAACAATTATAGCCTCAATTAGTTCCCTTTTATTTGATGGGCGCCTCATTCGGACAAGAGTTTTCGAACCTGTTTCTTATACACTGCAATTACAAGTAGGAATTTTTGTAAAAATTTTTAATATTTAGTCAAGAAGCAATGAAATCAAATAAAAGAGTAGATTGAACATCTAGACAGAGATGTGATATTATTGTGTTATGAGAAAGTGGTCTTTCCTATGCTGAAATTGCAAGACAGGTGGGTGGTTCAGTGACTCCATCTGGAGTCCGAAAGTTTTGTTTACGTTGCTAGGAGACAAATTGAATAAAAAACAAAGGAGGAAAAAGCTGAAAAAGGTGCACCACATCTATTGATGACAGAAGAATAAAAAGACTATGTCTCTAAGATAGAAGAATGTTATCAGCGGCTATCAGAAGTGATCTGAATGATGCTGGTGTTTCTGTCAGTTGAAGAACAATCAGAAGAAGATTAACAGATGCTGGATTGAGAGGTAGAATTCCACGAAAAAAGCCTTATATTAATTTTCAGCAACGAAAAAAAAAAAGACTACAGTGGGTAAAGGAACACATTAATTGGGCAGATGATCAGTGGTCACAAGTTATATGAAGGGATGAAACTAAGCTATCGTTATTCGAAAGAAATGGGCGAAAATATGTAAGACGTAGAATAGGAGAAGAGCTACATCCTGATTGCATTCAAGCAACTGTGAAGAACCCAGTTAGTGTTATGATTCGGTCATACATGTCAGCAGATGGTATTGGTCGCCTTCATGACATCGATGGGACAATGAATGCCAGAAAATGCAATTACACTATTCTAGAACCAAAACTTCTACCTTCCATCAGAGATCTCTTTCCCAACAATGCTTCGCTTATTTTCCAGCAGGATTCTGCTCCTTGTCACACGGCCAAAATATTGAAAGAGTGGTTTCGTACAAACAGCATTATATTATTTTTATGGCCAGGAAACAGTCTTGACCTCAATCTTATCGAAAATTTATGGCACTGTTTGAAAACTATTGTCCGAATGAATTGATCATCAAATAAAATGGAATTATTTGAGGCTATAATTGTTTCATGATATCATGTATTAACAAAAGAAGAGTTTAAAACTCTTATCACCTCAATGAAGCGTCGATGTAAAGCTGTAATCAAAAATGAAGGGAATTCTACTAAATAATGATAACTCACTGCAATCATCACTATCTAATGTATATCGATAACTATTATTGTTTAACTTTTTTGTATTGCAAATAATTGAATTTTGTGTTTTGTATTGAATTCAATAATAAATTCTCTTTAAAATGATATATACAAGTTTGCATTTATTGAAATTAACGCTTTCTATAAGCATACAGAGTTCAAAAACATAAAAATTTCTAAAAGTGTCCACATTTTTGGCCACCACTGTATATATATATATATTAATCTGTTGTTGGGTGCATGCTTGGGAGGATATTGAGTTTTCTTTCTTGTGATATCAGTTATAGAATGAAAATATTTTGTCGCATGGGAATCTCTGAATCTAAAATTACATTCCTTATGAAATAAAAAAATCTTTTTCTAAGAAAGTTAAAACCATTAAACAATATATATTGTCGTGTCACTCAATTTCCTTTAAAAGTTATCTTATAAAGATGTTTTTTCGAGTAATCAAATAAACTTATTTTAATTTAAAAGTTATATTTTAATTTTTTAAATGTCTAGTTATATAGAAGCTACTTCTCAAAGTGATTTAAAAGAATAACTAAAAATGTATTTGCTTCATGTGAGCTAATTTATTTTTCGCATAGTATGAACAATAAATATATAATCTTCACTTGAATAAACAACTGAATCCAAATACAGAATTACGCGAACACTCTCTTAAAATGATGCAATAAGAAGTTTGTGAGCCATAAAACAGTAATTCCTAGAGTAAAGAAAAAAATTATAAATAAAGTTGCCTTAACCGAGGGCTGTCTCACATTTTAGGTGTTTATTGCTTTCTGCTTGAAGAAGCAAATAGAGGGAAAACTTATTTCGAATGCTTTTCCAAACCTTAATTTTGACCAGGACAATTATAGTTCTTCGTTTTTTTATTTCGTCAAGTGGTCTTTTAAGAAAAAGTAAATATCTTTATTATCTGCTTAAATTAAATAAAAACTTACTTTTTTGTAAATTTAGTTGATTTCTATTGTAAATCTTGAAATAAATTGCTATGAAATAAAAATATTTTTAACGCATTTGTTACTTTAATTTTGAAATCTTTCTCATAACTAATAGTGATAAATGTGTAATTTCGAATCACAGCTATGTATTATATGTCATTACTTAATGCTTTAGTACATTTTGATATCATGTACAAGATTTTTTTTTATATGTATTTTTGTTAAAATAAAAAGAAGTTTCCCTTTTTTTGCATAGTGTATTTTTCATATGGCATTTATGCATAGTGAATTTTTCAGATATTTCAATGCTTCTTTTTTATTTAAAAATGCTTCTGTCTTGTTAACCCTCATTGAGCTCCAGTGGCTCAGTGGTTTGACGTCGTTGCCCGTTAAGATCAGCAAAGTGAAGCACCATTTGCCGCGCGCAGGGATTGGGAAGGTGACCACGTACCCTCCTTCACTGTATTGCTGGAGCTCCGGGGGTTGGGGACGTATCCACGTTAATATGTGATGTCTAAAGTCTTTCTGCTGGTGTGACGTAGATGTGGAGAGGGGGTGCCAGCTCAGGTGTAACTTCGCACCTGAATATGGTTCAAAGTTATAATGCACTTTGTGAAGGGCGTGTATTCCAAATCCATTAACCTAAAAGTACAGTCCGGGGCTCGCCTACACCGCTTTGTATATATGCAAGCTTTCATTAGCTTGTTTCAAAGATGGTCCTATCATTATTCTATTCTCCTTTTTTTGATATCAGCAAATTATTTTATTTTCTTATGGATTATTTCTCAATCGTTTAAGCATTTGATATTTTTTATATTCAAATTTCCTCTGAATTCATTTTCAAAAAATCTTAAAAGGGAATTTCGCATAACTCTGGTTTTCCTTGAGAAAGTTCGTGGACGTCTTCACACAATTCATCGAGTAAACATACTTTGGTTTCTTTAAAAAAAGTCCGAGTGTCAAAATACCCTTTTCTCTAAAACATCATTCTAAAGAAAAATTGACAAATGCATTACGCAATGAATGTCATATTATCATATGATAGCTTCAAGGAATGATCCCTCCTTTAAAAAATATTTGACAACGTTTTCAATCGAAGATATTGAATTTTTATTCTTATGCTTGGATTGGAATTAGACTGAGAAGCAAAAATTTCACATATATTGCTTGGGCGAAAAATTTGACATTTTAACATTTCCAGCGAAATGAGTATAGCAGTTTAAAGAATTTACTATTCTCTAATAAAGTTATCAATGCAAATTTCTCATGTCATAAAATTCAACTGACAAAAAAGCAAAATCAAGAGATGAAGAATAAATAAAAATGAGTTCGTTTAAAGAAACTTTTCGAAATTTTAGTTTGATAAAGAGTCTATGGAGCGGTGTCCTAGTCCCTAGAACAGAAAATTACAAGACGTTGTTAAATTAAAAGTTCATGAAAATTTGTCAAATGTGTATTTAGTACTTTTTTATTTAAAACATCGTATTAAAAGCAGAATAAAGTTATGTAAGAATACAAGAATATTATCCTTACTTTAATTTAATTATTAATTGTGTATTTATTCTGTGAATTTCTTATTTTATAAAAATTAATATCAATTAGTCTTTTTATTTTGCAAAATATGCAATGATTGCTTTTCTACTTTCATTTTCATGCAACAATTTCAAAATAAAAGTAACAGTTCAATTCTTAACATAAATGTTTGCTGGATGTCAGTGCTTCTATATAAGGATAAAAAAATTACATTCGCTAACAAGTAATAAATATATGTAATTTACATATATATACATTTTTATTATTTGGAGCACATTTCGCACGCATCTTCTTTGCAGACAAAAATGTAAACATATGTGTAGATATGTAAGATAAAGTTAGAATGAATATTAAAGATAACAGAATAATTTCAGATAGATTTTGACGTTCGCTATTTTTAATATAGCAATCGGGAGATAAAAATTTATTTAAAAGTTTTTTTAGTTAATTTTTTCTGGGTTGATTATCCTGTTGAGAATTTGTCAGTAATTTTATCTCAATTTATTATTTCGCGATACGTTTAAATTCATAATGAGAGAGAGAGAGAGAAATCATTTTTAGCTTTGTATAGTCTGAACTATAATTTTGATACAATAAATTTTGCAGTTGTATTATCGAAACAGACGTAACAATGAAAAAGCTGTTTTAAATTGAATAGCATCTTACTTGTATCAATGATTTCTCGAACATATTTTATAGAGCTCAAAATAATACATTTTTATACACTTTTATAAGATTACTCCGATACATTATGCATTTATAATAGAAAATCGAGAGGCCTAAGCTTCTTTTGGTTCTCCTTAGTTTGTCCACTACCTGGGATTTTTCTGATCTTTAGGAGAATATTAGTAATGTTAATTTTATATATCCATTATCTCTCAATAAATATTTGAATACATATGAAAATGAAATAATGTAAAATATCGCAACATGTATATTTGGTACTATTGCGTAAAGAAACAATATCCCAAACATGGGAGAAACAATATTCCAAACATATTTATACGCAATTGCAAGTAGTCCAAACCTTCAGAATTTCTATAAAAGATTGATGATGAATTATTAAAGAAATGTTGAATTTATATACATAAAATTTTTAAAATTATGAGAAGTTTGTGAAAGGAATAATGACATGAGATTCTCAAGGGGAATCCAAACAATGTTGTTGGAGTTTTGCCTGACCCATCTGACTCACAAAATTAGGCGTTTGAGATAAAAGGGTTCTATCTCGAGATGCTGCTTCCTAACAACAATTTACATCCATCAGGAGCTTGAATAGAATTCCGGAACAGTTGATAAATGAATGAGATATTTAAGGAAGCCCGTTTGTCCGGCTACCAAGGCCTGTTTCCATCCACTAGAATTTGAATAGTGAATTCACCAAATCAGCTACACTAAATCTGTAGACAAGGGACTCTAAGATTGAGGAAACAAATCATTTGTAGAGACGAATCAAGATTTAGATTTTACTATTCGCCTACAGGGACTAGGATTGTTCTCTATCTCCTACTAATAATTATTGTACCAATTAGGAAATAATGTGGAAATGGAGACAATTTTTATGATGTTATAAGATGTCTTCTATAAAAATTAAAACATTTGAAAAGAAGAAATAAGATATTCGCAATTGTCCTGGTCACTTGGTGAGCTCTGTGGTCATAATACTTTCAAATACTAGTCTTGAGAGCTACTGACCTATTTTGAATGATCGTGTGCTTCTTATTTTGTGTCAATTTATTAAGTGGTTAGTTGTTACTCCCTGGATAAAAAAAATATCAGCTGTGATTTTGTAAATTCTATCATGGCTTGGTAATGGCAAGAACATCGCTCAAAACTTGGATTAGCTAGCTTAGGGTCTCAGACCTTAACCTTATCAACCAGACAAAATATAACTTCAAGTTAAGACTGTGTGTCACCGACCATAGAAAATGATTGGTAAATAACCCAGAATTTTTCAAGCCAGCAGACAGAACCTGTTGACGGCAGACACACATTTTACCCATTCATCCACAATCTATTCTAGTACAAGAACTATTAGTGAGAATGTATAAGAGAGTGTACGCTAAATTTCTACTTAATGAAAACTTCCTATGGACAGTAAACAAGCATTTCGTTTCCTCTTTTATCCTGAAAATAAATATTCAACTGAATCAAATTTAAGTGTTGCTGAAATAATTATTGCCAAGAAGTGTAATAACAGAAATCCCCGTTAAGTTGATTACCTTTTGTTTTGAGCTTTAATATTTCCTGGTTAATTAATTATAAAATGTAAAAAAAGTAAACAACTCAAATTCTAGAAATGTTTTCAATATTAATTAATTAAAACTACTAAAAAATCTATCCTATATTTTTTATGTAAATTTGGATTGGAAAGGATCATCGTGAAATAGGCAATAAACACTGGAGGCAACATCTTTAGAAAAACTGTGCAAGTGCAGCCATTTGCAGATGACATATCCCTAGAGGTCAAAAGAAAAAGACATTCCATTAATCAGGATAAAACTAAATATACATTTGTTACAAAAAATGCTTTTACCGAAAAGCACCTTTCAGTTGCAGATTTTAAGTTGAAAAACTTTAACAATTGATTTATATATGCTTATAACAGAACCAAAAAGATACTTCCAATGATTAAAAGACATAGTTATAACAAATAAAGTTTCTTATGGATCCGGAGTTTTATCTACAAGGACAAACTGGTCACTTTATAAAACCCTTATTCGTCCTCTGCTGATTTATGCGTCAAAAAACATGGAACTTGAATATGAGAAATGAAAGGTTGTTTGAAGCCTTTGAACTTAAGATCCTTCGGAATATTTTTGATGGAATTTAAGAAAAGTATATCTCTAGTAGAAGATGAAATGCCGAACTATATCTAATGCACAAAGAGCCATATATACTACGCTAAAATAAACCAACACTATGCTAAAATAAACCGACTCACGACTGGGTTGTACACGTAATCCAATTGAGCAACATATGCTAAATAAAATCATTTTCGTCTTAACTATGTAATACAAGAAGAGAAAGATCTAAAATTTGATGACAGGATATAGCAAATGAGGATGTCTGGTCCTCAGAACAAAAGATTGGGGATTTTAGCTGCTAGTAAATAAGGTTGGAATTATTTGGCTCAAAAGGTTTTGGCACAAGCTGGAACAGGATGATTATGACGAAAAGGTCTCTAGGAATATTATTTTATTCAAGTAAATATTTTATTTCTGTTGTGCGTTGCATATTAATTACAACAATAGTTGCGTTTACTAGACAAACGCTAATGCAAACAAGAAAATGAACTAAAATGTGTCAGGTTAATCACATCATCAGACTTAAAGAATATAAATTTTAATTGCTTTTTAATTTTTAAAACTTAATTATTTTAACAATTTTAGGGTAAAGTTTGATAAAGACTATTGCTGTTGTTGAAGCAAATGTTAATGAATAAATTCATGCTTAGAGAAAAATTTGCCTAAAAGTACATTTCAAGTATTTAAAATAAAATATAAAATACATTTATTGAAATCGAGAGACACTAAAGTTCTTAGAAACAATACGCACAGTTGTGACAATAGTGTATATTCATAAGCAATTTGAGAACACACAAATATAATTTATGTAGTAAGATGCATTTTATTTTGAAATTAGATTATACTTTCCTTCATCTAAATTTTTTCATCAAATAAATTTTTCTTGAATGTGCATAAACGCTAGCGATTACATACATTATAAAATTATTTTAATATGAATGAAAAAAGATAGAAATTTTGATATAAAAATTGATTATATAATGCCAGTTTTTGGTGAAGAAACTGATTAAAACTTTCAAACTGCAATTTTTCTAAAATGCATATTCGATTAATATATTTTTGATTAGTTAAATTTCTATCTTATTTTCCCTGTTTTCTAAATTAAAATAAATGTTTTCATTTATTTTAGTTAATTATAAATAAATAATAATGATTTTTTATACCTAGTAATGCAGATGTAAAAAATTTTACATCCTCATTAATTATATTTGAACATCATTAGTTTTTAACAAAGATATTTTTTTGCATTTTAGGTTACAAAGTAAAAAAAATTAATTTCATATAAGGAATTAATTTTACACATTTTCATCACATCGCACAAAAATTAAAAACTGAAATCGCAATGGTACAAAAGTAAAATGCATCGATGCAGGTTCCCGAGCAGAAAGAAAATCAATGAACCATACTTGAAGAGACCATACTTTTTATGAAGGCAAAACATACTTTACCTCAAGGTAAGAAATGGATTAGAGAGGCGGACAGTTGGCGAGACATCTGGAATCAATTGCGGTATTAAAGTCTCCGCATCTTCTAAAGATTCCATGCTGTGAGCAAAAAAATTCGAGCTGTAAAATAAATACTTATTAAAAGGAACTAACTGAGTGGAAGATGTCAGCATCAAATTCACTAATAGATTATCTCTTCTTTTTAAAAAAAGAGATAAATATTTGGCAAATATATCAATAAAAATGTAATAACTTTTGTAAGCAAAATATAGCATTAATGGCATTGATGTCACTAGCAATATCTCCTAAAAACAAATACTGTGACTGGACACATTGAAAGAAAACCAATATTATGGCATTGGAATAAAAAATTTTAATGATAGGAAAATTGATGAAAAATATTAACCCCCCACCTTTTCTTAACTCACAATAATCACTCAAATTTTAATTGATATTTTCTCTATTATATATCAATCAGCTCACTATTGATTGTAAAATTAATTTCAGAAAAAATTATTTAAAAACCATTTAAAAAATATCAAATAATTTATAAAGGAAAGCTCCACAAATATTTAGAATTAGGCATATCTTTATATTTAATTATTAAAGACATCAATATTAATAACAAGCTATTGTCTTTTGTACTTTCGTCATAATCTCTTATGAATAAGATGAATTAAGTGCTTGTTTTAATAAGCAATTATATGTTATGAATGTAGATGATTCCATCTAGTAGCAGTACCAAATTATGCTATGTTGTCGAATATTATTCAAATACTTAGTGCGTATTTGTCCATCATGGAATTTTAAATGAAAATATGATCATTTTTTTTTTATTTAATACTCCCAAAACATTAAAAATAAAATCTATTCTGTATATAGCTACATTGGCTATATAAACAAAAATGGAATTCGTTCATGTAAAATAGGAATTACCATCATAATGGTTGATATTTGGTTATTTTACTATTAACAATTTCTTTATATCAGTATTCGTTTGATTTCCACATTTTAAATTCATCTGAAATAATTCATAAATTACACTTACAGTTCTTAATTTTTCATTAATATTATTTCATGTTAACATATTATAATTTTTATCATTAATTTTCATTAATGTTAACATAAAGGTTTTAATTTTCATTAATTTATTTTTAGTTGTTTAATATGAAAAACTAATTCTGCCACTATGCCTTATAGCTAGTGAACAAGTTTGCTTTTATTTCTTTGGGAAAAAGGAAATCTGTTAAGAAAATAACCATTAAAAGGAATTCCCTTTTTAAAAATAATACTATTAGAAAAACATGCTCTTATAAAACAAAGTATTCTGAAATATAATAGACTTTTTCTAGAAAAAAAGACACTAATTTTTAATAATTAAGAGAATTAGACACTTTTAAAAAAAATTATATAGTTAAAATTATATTTCAAAGCTTTTTAAAAAGGTGTACTTTTCAGAACTCTTTGTAAAATCGCAAATGAAACATTTTGATATTTGTGAATTTTTCTTGTTAATATAAGATTCTGCAAAGATAAGGCAAAAACTTTCTTGGAATCAGAGGTTCTTTTCATAATAACTACAAATAAAATGTTCAATAAGCTCATTTATTTTTAATGTTTTTGGTGGCGTATTTCTTTTTATTTACTTCCGTCAAAAGAAATCAAATAATACAAATCCTGATTCTAAAAATAATCAATGAACATTTTAAAAAGAACTTCATTGTTGAATTACGCGGAAACTTGCTTTTCCGATTCAATTACTGCAATTAATTTTTTGTCTATTTTTTTAAATAGCAATACATACATTTGAATCATTCAGTAACATTAATTAAACATTCAGTTTTTTTTATTTTACTGTATGTTTATTTGACTGTAATAATTGTTTGAATACATTTATTATCAAGAAATTAAAAAAATCATTTATTTCTATTAAATCATTATTTCATCATTCAAAATTTTAAAATTTCAATGAAAATAAAGGGTATACTATGCATCACACATAATGAAGATAGATTATGATATTTTTAAAGAAAATAATGCATACAATCGATATACATTTTCCTTGGCTCTCCTAAAATCTTAGTATGTAGAGGAAAAGATAATCAATTAGATATTCACCGTTGCTGTTTACAACCTCTTCCCTCCTCTCGACTAATTTGTTGATTCCGTTCTGCCAACAATCGCCTGCTCTGGTGTTAAAGCAGTTGTTGAGCCAGTTTTTATGGACCTCGTTGTAATCGAAGGTAACGCCTTTCATATGGTTTGAAAAGGAGCGGAAAATATGGTAATCGGTCGGTGCGAGGTCCGGTGATTACGGTAGGTTCTGAAGGGCCTCCTATTTGATCTCTTGGAGTGCGTCTTTGAAGTATTTATACAGTATGGGGCTTGGCGTTGTCTTGAAGGAATATGGTTTAACCATGTTGATCAGGTGTTTTTCCTCCAACAGCCTCATTTACGTGGTGTAGCTTGGCAATGTAGAGCTACTTATTAATTGTGGCAATCTTTTCGAGCATCTACCAGTGCACCAAGGGGTCTTTAAAAATTGGCTCAACAACTTCTTTGACTCCAGACCAGACGATTTTTGAGGAACGGCATCAAGAAATTGGTCGAGAGGTGGGAAAAGGTTGTAAACAGCAACGGCGAATATATCATTGATTAATTTATTAATATAATCATTGTTTTTTCTTTAAATAAATGTCTTTAGTGGAAATATTATGAGCTTATTCTCCAACCTTATACAAGCATAATTTTTTATTAAAATAAATATTTCATCAGAAATTCATTTTTAAACACAATCGTAAGTAACATTACTGATAATAATAATGTCAGGGAATAAATTCCTTTTCTCATTAATTACAAAAATGACAGACACCAAAAGGACAATAAAGGATTACTTTAACTGTAAATTCATTTAAAATAGGAAGTTCCAAATTTATAATTTAGAACAGAAATAAAACAATAAATTAACTAACAATATTTTTTGAATATTTTATTTTAAAATGCATCTTTAATGGACATGCAATCAATGCAGTTTTATTATTCCCCATTCAATATTACTTCATTTTATTAGATTAAAAATAAAAGCTGATAATTATGACTGTAGTTTCTTCTGATGAAATCTACTGCATTGACTGAATAAAACTTTGAGGATGATCTAAAGTCTCTAGTTCATCAAAAGCCGTAAATTCATCCTAAGTTTTTGTCATCGTCTAAAGACAAATCTAACATTAAATTTGATATATGAACTTTGGGTGTGATCAGAAAGAATATATTGAAGAAAAAGGTATATATATATATATACATATATATATTTTACTTAAATCATAAAATATTTTGACGGAACTTTTTTAAGATTAAATATTTATCGTGGAGATTCTTTATCGATTTATTTGAGATAGTAGTATGGGCATTTTATTTTCATGTGAATTCTTTTATTATATATTTTCCTTTGATACCGACTTCCTCATATGGTCGAGAGAAAAAATGGAAAATAAAGGAAACATATTTTTCTTTACAATAACAAATTCATTAAACTTAGTATGAGAAATATCTGAAAACACATGAATTTTCTTTAACATATTCCCTATTATTATTTATGTTTTCCATTGTTATTTGTTTCATTACGAAATAAATTAAAAATAGTAATTACAAAAGTTTTATAAACAGATATTTTTAGGAATAATTTAAACTAGTAATTTTGATTTTATTTTCAATTGAGAGTTTATTACTGAATAAACAGAGAAAATGTTTTATTTCACTTGTACAGATTTCTTATCAAGTAATACTTTTCTTTAAGAAAAATTTTTGCAAATTTATTTCATTTAATTTTTACATCTTTCCACTTTAGATGCTAATAAAATATTAAAATTTCTTCCATGCAATAAACATTATGTAAGTATGACCAAATTTAACTAAATAGTTTTATTTTAAATTTTTAAAGATGTTACATTCATTAAATTTCAAAAATAAAATCAGTATATTTATATGAAGTTTTCAATCTTAAAAACTTTGACATTTTAAAAGATTCATATTTTTTTTAAAGTTCACTGTCATTCATACAATAACTGATAAATATTTTTGATATAACATACTTTATATATCTTGGATAAAATTCTCCATTTAGGAATAATTTTTAAAGAATATTTTTTGATTATTTTAATTTTATGAAATTTTTTTTATTTTTGTTTTAGTAACAATTTTTGTTTTCCTTTGAGAATGGTAAAATTTTTTCTTAAAGCAATCTATATATTTTAATGAAAAAAATAAATGAAGCTAAAAAACTACACGTATAAAATTTATATGTATATATAATACATATATATATACATATATATATATATATATATATATAATACATACATATATATATATATAATTATTCAAAGAGTGTAGAATATATATATATTCTACTCTCTTTGAATAATTATAATATATTTTAAGTTGCAGAATATTTGAGTAAAGGAAAGTACTTTATTTCATTACGAATTGTAAAAATATTCTTATTAATAATTCAATAATCAGGAAGAGATTAGCAGGTGGGAGTATATTTTTTAATAATGAAAGTAATCATCATCAATCATTAATCATCAAAGTAAAGTGAATAGTTTATATTTATCATGTTGAGCCCCAGTGGTTCAGTAGCTTCATGCCGTTTCTTGCAATATCAGCAAAGTTAATTCCTCACTTGCCGCGTTGAATAATTAGGAGAGAGAATACATTCTCCCTCACTGGGATTGCTAAATACATTGGAGATTCTTCCACGTTAGTATGTGAAAAGTCTCTCAGCATGCGTTCAGTGACTGTGGATAGGGTGGTGCCAGCTCAGGTGTTATCTCGTCCCCTGACCATGAATTAAATTATGAGGTTATTTTTGATTGGTGAGTATTTAAATTATCTGAACTTTAAAGTACACTCCATTGCTTGCCTCCATAGCTATGTATATATTTATCATATAGTGTTAAATATTAATTAATTTTCACATTGGTTCAAATTTATATTGATAAATATAAATTGAAATTGACATTTATAAATATGATTTTGGAAATCATAAACTGATCATACATAAAAATAAAATTTCAAGTCTTATCCTGTTTAAAAAAAGGTTTATTATTATAAAATTGTTGATATTAGGCATTTTTCCGTCAGCTTGCATTAATTAATATTATGTAAACTAAAACAAATTAACGGAGCTACAAGAAATAATCTTTAAATAATAATTTTTTACTGTGAAAATGAAACAAATTAACAATATAAACAGATTATTGTAATGCATTGCTTACAGTTTTGCATCAGTGTTCACGCATAATATTTAATTCTTTTTAAGACATTTATAAAAATAATTTAAATAAATATATTTTGCATTCATAAACTGAAACACACATCGGAATATATTGGCTTTAACGAACTGAAATATAATGTTTCCAATATTTTTTAAATTTATATTATATTAGATTTTATGGAATCTAAAATTAATTGTATGCTAAACTTCTCAAATGTTTTTCGATAAGCTTAAAATTATAATCAACCTCAGGTAAAAAGTAATTCATCCTTTGAAGTTTGCAATTAATTTTTTGATTTCAAATAAAATTCTCATGTACTTCTCAGTAGAACATCACTATAATAAATCAACACATTTTTACTGAAATTATTGTTGAAATTATAAAAATGCCATGATCTTAAACTTTTTATTTATTAACATTTGTGTATCTCTCTTGTTTTGGAATTATTTTTTATTAATATTTTTTTCCAATGGCAGATTGTGTAGACACAACTGCAACAGAGTCCATTAATTTATTGTTCCCCGATACCAATGAACCGGCCAGACACAGCGACCTCTTAGCCACAGAGGCGTTACCCCGGGTGCACCACAGGAGGTGGGCCACCATCGCACCCTCACACCTGCCATAGGGACCCATTTATAGAGTAGGCATCATTCATACTTCATTCACACACACACAAGGAAAGAACAAAGACAGGATAGAGAGAGAAAGTACATCCATACCTGAACCGGGATTCGAACCCAGAACCTCCCTATCCGTAGTCAGGCACGCTGACCACTAGACAAGTTGGCCGGCTTTTGTATTAATATAGTAACTTTCATTTTAATTTTTAAATGCAATTTAAATAATATATTTATCATATAAGAATAGTTTGAAAAAATATTAAAAAACTTTAAATATCTCCTAAAATATATTTACTAAATGAATTTAATTTTCCTATTTCAAATTAATTCAGAGAAGCTAATGATAGAAGAAAATGCGAAAGCATAAGAATGAAAATACAATGTGCTTCCTTAAAATGATATTTTTCATTATTAATTCAATATAAAAGAACATTTAATATTTTTAAATTTAATTTAAGAAATAAACATATTGTACAGTCTCTCAATTATTTCTCATATTTTAATTATTAATACACAAGTGAAGATTCAGATGCTCTAATGAATATTATTATATTGGTATACATGTTATTAGGAATTTCGTGTTAATATATTTACATTCGATTTCTGTGATTAAAAGTAATTATCGAGATTAAAAGTGTGATTAAAGTAATTATCGAGATTTCTGTGATTAAGAGTAATTACCGAGATTAAAGTAATTATCGAGATTAATTCCTACTGATTAAAAGTAATTATCGAGAAATCTTTACTTAATAATATGAAGTTTTCAAGAAATTGTAGATTTTATGAGAATTTAAAATATATTTTGTTATTGTAGGGAATAAATTCTCCTATTTTCTAATAAATCATTAATTTGTTCTTCTAAAATTATTAAAAACAATTTGTGCGATTTCGGTTTGAAATTACAATATTTATTATAATAATTTTCAGTATTTAATTTCGAAAAAAGTTTGAATGAAATATGTCAGAATTAAAATTATTTCTTATTCTGAGAAAACACTTGCCCAAATAGATTTCTATTTATTAAAACCAATTTAACATTAAATTTCACTAATTTAAGCAGAATTTAGGATGTAGATTAATGAATATTTTTAAATGAAAAATTATTAAAGTTTAATAAAGGAAACTCACACACACACTAACAATAATTATCCAATTATGTATGCATGAATATTACACTTTTAAAAAAATCAAGTGGATTTCACTCAGAATGAGTGAAATTTCACTCTTTCATTGCCACAAAACTCAACCAATCTTTAAGATAGAAATTCCCTCTTTTGGAAAGTGTGGGTAAACCACTCCTTTAAAGAGGAGTAATAACATATCGTTTAAAGGGATAAATTAGTTGGAAAAAAGAGTGAATTTCAATCTTTTATAGAAGTATTGCTGATTTTTTTAAATTTGAAAATTTAGTGCAGAAATTAGGATTTGAATTTTTTTTTTTTGACTATTACAATATTAAGATATGATTTCTTTAATCAATAATATAACAGTACAGTTGAATATGACATTTTAATTGATTTGGATAATTATAGTGGATTTCAAATTACATACAATATTAAGCAATTTGTTCAGCCATTTATTTCATTACTTATATATATTTAGTTTTACGCGTGAGTGTAGCACTCACAAGAAAAAATCGTCACACTATTTATTTTTCAGTTTAGTTTACTATGGGTCCATAAGTACCTTATTAATACAACAAATTGTACACAATTTTAAAAATACATAAATATTTTATATAAGTAAGTATAATTTAAATTCTTTTGAAAAAATCCTGTATTTAAAGTTTAGCTTAAAATTTATTTTTGAATATTGATAATATGCTTTTTTGAAGTTATAAGAGGATAAAGGCAAATATTTACAGATTACGCTGTTGAACAAAACTGACTTATGTTTTTGCAAATAAATCTTTTTTATGATATATTTTCCAAGTTTAGTTTAAAATGAAAATAACTTCAATGAAACTAAGAATGAAATTAAAAATAAAATACAAGATTATACAAAAACATTTATTCAATTTTTAATACAGAAAAAATTAAATAAAACTATGTATACAAAAATTCTTATCTTCATGATGTCAAATTAATATTGGAGCTTAATTTTTCGCCTCTACACAAAATAAGTAATAATTTAATAACACAAAATAAGAATATTATTAGAATAAAAATAAAAATAATAATATGCATTTTAATGCATACATCTTGCAAAATTTAGATCTTGATCTATTATAGTAAGAATGTATTGCTTCAATTATATGCCCAACTGGACCATTTTTTTTAATTATAAAGGCAGTAAGTTTATCATCGTACTTAACACAGGATGACATTTATATAAAGTATTGAAAGATTTTTTTATCTTAAATATCCGACATCAATAAATTTTTATTCCGCAGATAAAAATATTTCATATTCAGGTCTTACTTTTGACCACAGCAAAGCAGGAGTAGATGACTACTTTTGTTCGTGGTTCTTCTTCTTCAGATCTCTTCACCTAATTCAAAAAAAAAGGACACATAATAACTAAAATTTCTATAATATTTGTAGTCTCATTATAGTGTCTGTACAAACTTTAATACCAAAAAATTTCATAAGAATAATACTTCAAAAAAGATAAAGCTTTATTTATTAAAAAAAAATAAAGCTGCAAGAAATCAGATATCTATGTAATTATATTCTGTATTGGAATTATATTCAGCCTAAAAAATACAATCATCCTGAATTCTCAGGTATTTATTCCATATTGCAGGACAAGATTTTGAATATATGATAATATTCTAGGAGCATAGAATGCAGGATATTTATTGAGAAAATAGTCAGCCTCTGGATATCAAATTTCAAATATATCTGTAATAAAGAGAATAATCACATATATTAAATTAATAGAACTTTTTATTGTAATTTAAAGCAAGTGTAATTTGTTGAAAAATAATGTAATCATTAATTAATTAATTAAAACATAGTAACTTAAGTTAGTAAATTAATGATTATCCAGTAGGTTTTGAAAATTTTAATAAGAATGGGGCAAAAAGGATAAATTATGGATATACAATGAAACAAATACAAAATAATTATGGATTTTTTCTTTGTTATGAAATAGATATAGCCCCTATCATAATTTACAAAATGGATTGTTAAACATTAAATAAAAATATATACATGCATACTTACATTTATTACTAATATTAAAGCATTTTTGAATCAATCAACTGTAACTGCAAAACAATTGAAACTAAATGAATAATTTTTTTTTTTACAAATTACTAAATAAATTTCTAAACCATGTTTTTGTATCAGATATACTAATATTCAAATATATTGCAAGTAAAATGATTTTTAAAAATACAAGATAGAAAACTACAATATAATGAAAGATGTATGTAATACTGCATATTTTGTAAAATATAGATTTCAATTACTTTCTTTTGGATCATGCAATCATGAAACCAATATCAAAATAACAATGAGATTGTTCTTCCATTTTTGTATAAAAAATTGTTTCTCTGCAAAACTTTAAATAAACATTTTTTGCATTAAAATAATTTAAAATATCTTATTCGCATGCAATTAAATAAACTTGGAAATGAATGAACTACCATTTCCCAGCATGTTTCGATTTCTACCATTAAAAATGTAGATATACAAATTATGTAAGGGATTGTAAATTTTGGTGTGCTTAATTGTGGCATTGTTAGAAAATAATGTTGCTATAAAAGTTTAGTACTTTCATGAATATTTTAAATGTAGTCCTTAAATATGTAAAAAATACAGGTTTTATACTACCAATGTTTCATTGAAAGCAGCCTCTTTTGGATACATAGAGACATAAATTCTGTTATAGAATGGAACAATAGATGGTATAGTTTTCATTACAAAATGTTACTTAATTTTAGGCATTTTTTCCATAAGTTCAAATATTTTTTCTCAATGAATTTCCCTCGGCATTTCAAATTAAAATCATTTTATCTGAAAGGAAAAATACGTACATATATACATATGTGTTTACTCAATAATATATCAAACAAGTAAAAACTATTTATGGTCAAGTGAATAAATACTGGATATTTAATTTTAAACTATTAAATTAAAATTAAGATTTTAGAAAATTTTAAATGAATTATAAATTTACTATAAAGTTAATAAATTTAATTTCAGAAGTGAAAAAAAAATTACTTCAAAATTGATTTAAAAACATTCTTAAAATTTCTTAAGCTTATTACCTAGTAATATTAATTTAATGTATAGTTTAATGAATAATTACCTTTCATAATTTTAAAATCAACTTCAAAACAAAAAATTATATGAGATTTTAACTGAAAATACTGATTGGAAATTTTACGTCATTTACTCAATAGCATCATACATGTAAAAACTATGTTTAAATGAATTATAAATACTGAATATTTATTTTTTGAAACTATTAAACAGAAATCGAAAATTTAGAAAATTTTACTTCAAAATAGATTTAAAAACATTATTAAGCTACCGCGTTCTTACATAAACATAGAATACTTTAAACTTTTAAATAAATTTTACAAGCACCATGAAATCAATAGTTTTAGTAATAACAATAGTTAACATTTTCTCAGTCTTCATAAAACTTATTCTGATTACATATTATACAGAATATACTTGATCAGTCATTTCTTCCTTATGCTGCATTTCATCACCTTCAAAATAACTCCATGTTTCTGATTTGCTTTAGCTAATTTTTTTTTTATTTTTTTCTTCGATGATAACAATGACAACCATAAAATACGAATATAAATTATATTTCCATCGATAAAATGTTTGGCTCTAAATTAATAGATTTTTATACATACAATTTCTTTTCGTTTTATCTATGAATGTTTGTACTTAGTAACAATCAAATCAACAATTGTCAGTGAAATTTTAATAGATAAAAAACATACTGTCAGTAAAATTTTAATAAATAAATTACATACTGTCAAGTAATATTTTGCAGATTAATATCTGCTTTATATTGTATTAACATTTAAATTAAAAAGCTTCTAATTTTATTTATGAAAAGATATATTCTTATTCATTGGTAAAATGTTGTATTTGATATTAATCGCACTTTCAATTCAGTATAATACACTATATTAAATATAATATTTCTATAATATACATTGTGGATGTTTAATCAACGAGAAAATTAATAGTCATATTCACGTCGTTTCGAAAATAAAAGAATTTAAAAATGCATTCAATATAATTTACTATTAATTTATAATGCATTAAATTTTGTCAGAAAATAATTTTTGAAATAAAAATAAAATTTCCCAACACATTGTTATATCATTAAATATTATCAATTAATCAGAAATTTTAAATTTGTTAAATTTTACATGAGTATGAATTCAATAGAATTCATTCCTTCACACTTTCGAATACCAAAGTTTATATAATGGTGAAAAATCACAAATATAAAGATTTGATTTAGTCATTCAATTAATTATAGGAAATGAAGACTTACCGTAATGTCTCTGCACTCCTTTTTGTACAATTATATATTTTAAATTTTTTAATAGATAGCTTTTATAAAGTGGAGTACTAAATTCCTCCACTTTTAGCGAAACTAAACCAAAAGCATAGAGCCACGTGATGATTTAAACCAATCAGAGAATATCACATTTGCTTTGTGCCATAAAAACGTCAAATAAAGAGTGAAAATTGCTTTGAATCGAAAATATAGTGTTTGAAAGAGAACTTCTTGACCCAATTAAGTAGTAAAAGATTCATTTTGTATCATTATGGAATACAAAATATCAATCGCTCATTGAGTGGTGAAAAACCGCTCGTTTTTTTTAAGAGTGTATATAAAATCTTTCTTGCACTAGTTTAGAAAATACCTACAGCAAAAGAAAAAAGTCAGTTTGGATGTAATATTTTTGAATGCTTTATCATTTACTTTTCAAAGTAAAATACACTGTGTCACAAAAAATATATTCCCAGAAGGAAATAAGACTACGATAATGAAAAAAGCAAATGATTACAAATCCAATTTTTTACGCAGAAATATAGCATGAAAAGCTTATATATCATTTGGTTGCAAATCCACCTCTAGAAGCTATACAAGCAAAAACATGCCATAATACTGAATCAGTGAGATCATTTCTAATCTTTTGCGAAGTTTACGTCATAATCTTTACAACTGAATAATTAATTTACCAATTTCCAGGGTGTCTGCAACTGCTTTCGAAACATCCCAGATATGTTCTATTTATTTACCAGTATATTTACCACAATTAATTTACCAGTTTCCAGGGTGTCTGCAACTGCTTTCGAAACATCCCAGATATGTTCCATTTATTTACCAGTATATTTACTACAATTAATTTACCAGTTTCCAGGGTGTCTGCAACTGCTTTCGAAACATCCCTGATATGTTCCATTTATTTACCAGTATATTTACTACAATTAATTTACCAGTTTCCAGGGTGTCTGCAACTGCTTTCGAAACATTCCAGATATGTTCCATTTATTTACCACAATTAATTTACCAGTTTCCAGGGTGTCTGCAACTGCTTTCGAAATATCCCAGATATGTTCCATTGGCAAGTGTTTTGGTAAACTGGTAGGTAACAGGAGAATATGATGTCTCTAATAACATTGTTATAAGTGTCATGCAGCATTTAGAAGCTTCTAATAAATATTTTCTTACTAATAAACGACACCTAAGCGTCTCGATAACATAGAAAATACAACTGACACTAAAATATCGCCTACGTAGCTGTGTGTAGTCAAAGTGGATCCAAGGACAAATAGAAGCAATCGTGTATTCCAGAAAATCACTTCCCACGACGTCAGACCATTTATATAATCGTTGTAGACTTCGCGAACAAATATTGATGGATTGGAATGATGGCCAGACAGCCTTCACCTGTATATAGGCGAGTCATCAGAAATGATACTGTCTGGAGCTTTATTGCTGAATAACACACGTCTTCATTTGGTTATACTCCAGCTATTCCAAAGTAGACCAAAGTAATCGCCATTGTGTATGATGTGTAGGCGATGGTAAGTGTCTTAGTCTTCGACTTCTTTCCTTGCATCATGATGAATGCTTTTTTTACACCACTGTATGCTTGAAAGGTTGTAAATAACTCCTATGTCTGCGTGACTTTTACTTCTACTTGAATTCTTATGATGCCTTGAACCTCCACTATGACAGACTATCCTTTTCGAAACCCATTGTTGACAATAACCAGCAACTACCATTGTGGTTTAACCGAAGTAGCGGCATATATGCTTGTTCGATCAACCTGCTTTCTCAGACCTACGTCAGATCTAAATGACTGACAACTGTTCATTGAATACGTCTTCAAGGTATTTCTAGACACAGTACCATCCATTCAAGTCGACAGGTTAATTTTAATATCTCTATTTAACAAGCAATCCTGTTTTAAACCTCATATACGCATACCATGCTTACTCTTGTCTTATTAACTTCAAAATTTTTATACTTTCCATATTGTTTATCAGACTATACTTTTACCAAATTTCATGATAGTTGTCTGACTGTTTCTTTGCACATATATTTTTATGCCAGAGTGTATTTTCTGAAATAACGAAATAATTGCATTCATTAAAATATAAAGTAAAACTTTTCGTGGATAATACTGTACTATCGAATTTTGCTTTTGCTGGGTTTTTTTCTTATGTTCATAATTTAATCTTTTTATTGAAAATAACTTCGTAATTAATCATTGTCATTATAAAAATGAATGCAAAGATGGATTAAAAATAAATATATCCATCGGAATCTGTGGATGTTACTATTTAGAAACAGAGACAAATATACTTTAAAATTATAATTCTATGTTACTAAGAAAATTTAAATGAGAAAATCTGTAACTGATTCAATAATAATTTACTTTTATAATTTTCCTCCCAGGAGAAATAAATATGAATTTTAAGTAGCAACTGTTATTATATGCCAAACTAAATCTTTGAATCTACTTACT
Source organism: Latrodectus elegans (assembly GCA_030067965.1). NCBI lineage: Eukaryota > Metazoa > Arthropoda > Arachnida > Araneae > Theridiidae > Latrodectus > Latrodectus elegans. Next base: position 23,604,235 of record CM057810.1, on the reverse strand, counting down.
TTATAGTTAACGGAAGAATAGAAAATAACTTTTAAAGATGTCCTAACCTTTGAAGGTAATTAAAATTTTAATAAACAGGTTTAGAAATTTTAGTATTTCAGTGAAATCATAATGTAATATATATTAATAATATTAATTTAATATAACACTTCAAACTAATATTATTTTCAGGAATGATTTAATATAAAATCTTTGTAACATCACATACTATATTAACTAGCTCTTTCAGACTGCCATGTACCTCGGGAATAAATATATTAGTAATTTTAATATATTAATAATTTATATTCTCTACAGTGTGTTCTGATATGCGAATATTAATGGAGATACTTGGTGTTTGCTTAGCTGTGTTTGTTTTGCGTCTCGAGGTTGTCTGGTGCATTACGGTGGAAAATCTGATAACAGCTTCTTCACGCGTATGATTTACATTCTTTTGAGAGTTTATTTGATACATTGTGGAAGTAGTTTTAAAATTTTATTTTGGATTGGTGGATTAAGAGAAAGAAGCAACCATAATTGTGAGAGTGAACCAATAAGCAGATTAATATGCTTAAAATTATTATCGTCAGTTGTTGAGAATTACAGTTTAGATTTTTATTAATTAATAACTAAAATAATGTGCAGTCTAAAAAAAAGTTTGACCAATTTTATACATAATTCCATGGGTAATTAAGACAACATTATCATGTTGTAAAATACATTGCCGGAGTACATAGTGCTTATGTCATCGGCCTTGTCTCTGGAACGACTGGGTTCGATTCCCAAAGACCCAGAGAAAACATGCTATTTATGTGCTCGTTAAAACTAAGGAATTGAAAGGCCTATGGTCACTCGTTGAGCATTTACAATGGGTGCAATAATCTGGAGAAAATTTCCTCCACGTCCAGATCAATATCAAAATTGAGGGAAAGGATCCTCTTGTGGTGCCATCTACTAGAGGAATATTAGAGCAGAATCGTACTTTCACCTTCGGGGTGCTTTAATTAAACGATAAACACACCCTTCTGACTTAATTTCGCATAATGAGCTTAGCATGTCTAAGTGCCATAAATGACAACACCAACATTTGGCATTAAAAACAACAACTATTGCATATTAAAAACCATTATTTAATATCTTTTAAAGTGCAATTCTTAAAACCACAGATTAAAATATGTTTAACAGATAAAAATTATTAATGAATTATTCTGCAAAAATCATAGTGAATTATTCATTTCTGAGTTACATTTATTAGTTAAATACTAAAATATCAAGAAATGTGTTTTGAAAATACTTTAATAACAGTAATTTTGATAAAATAAGACCTTTATGAAGGAAATAAATACTGCATGAAAATAATGAATTCTTTCTTAAAATAAGTTGCATATCTTTTGAACTGTAAAATCAGAAATGCTCGTGAGCTGTATAATTTCGGCATAAAGTTAATAAGATTCCATAGAATCAAATATTACATGTTTTCGCCCTTATTCTTTGTTAAAACATAACATTATAATATGTGAATATTAGTTGCAATTTGCTTATTTATCACTTTTCTTTTTTCCATTAATTCCTGTTTTATTCTAATGACTGTTTTTATTTAGCCATTTTAAGCTAAATTGTAGTTCTAAATCATGAATAAATTATTCATTCAAGCGCAGAATAACTTTCTAACTAAAGGTGAAAATTTTGTAATGGAAAATTACAGTCATGAAAAAAAATTAAGAGATCAAAGTATTTTAATTTTTAAATGGGGGTATTAACTGTTAATTGAAGGGAAAAGCGACTTTTTAATTTATTTTTGAGCAAAGGAAAACCATTTTATTTCTAGATTAAATTATGCATATTGTTAAGAATTTTTCTGTGTGCAAATTAAATGATAAATAAATGAAATGAGGAAATTTGGTAAGTTATTTAAGAGGATTTATTTGAAAGAAAATGGATTAAAAAACTTTTCCTGCATAAATAGTGTTTTATTTTTAATGAAATCAAACAGTATTTTCTCTTAAAAACCAATAACTATTTATTTGTTTGTGAAAAAGCTATTATATTAATTCAAAAATTCACGGACAAAATTAATTTTATAATAAATATTTATAATGAAAGTCAATTTCATTTTCAATCAAAGTTTTTATTCTGAATTAGTTAATATATATACAACTTTTACAAAGACTTCAACTTTGTTTTATTTACAAATAAAAAAAAATCAAAATTTTTTGATCATCATGAAATTAAATTAATTGAAAAAAAAACATTCTTAAAAAAGTGTTTTTGAGATCATTCTCGAATATTCAAATTTATATAATTTATGCTAAAGAAAAAGAGTCTTTTTATTGTTAACTTCTAAAATGAAATTTTTCCGGCAAATATATTTACCACGAAAATATTTTTAATTCAAAAGTATATATTTTTCTAATAAGAACTTATCTAGAGTTATTTATGTATTTCAAAGAAAGTTTGCATGATTATCATATTTGATTTCTATTCATACCTGTTATTTAAAAATGAATTGTACTCACACAAATAATTTATGCCTTACATGGAATGCTATTTACATGAAATAAAATTTTGATAAAAAATTTTAAATGACATATTTTATTTACACTCGCATTTAGTTAGCCCAAAACTGGAATAGATATTGATTATAAATTCTTTTTAATTTTACATTGTCATTATTTATAATCTTGAAATGAAATAGCTACTACTATTGTTTATAGAATCAAAAAGACATTCAAATGTACATCATAAAATCATCTTCTTCTCAAAATCTATTTGAGACCAGTCGAAACAATTGTTTAATTCATGTTTTGTAAAGAACACAAAAGATTGCTAAACATTTTATTGGGAAACAACTTTACCCCAAATCCAATTTTTAATCCTATCAATTTCATCGATTTCCTGAAATCAGTAATGTATTAATATATAACACTGAATAAATAAATAAAATATTAAATATTACATGCTGCAAAATATATTCAATATAAATTCAAATTTTAAAGTTCACAAATCATGTAACTGTTTCCATTTCGTTTTTAAAAGTGTAACTCATAAAAATGTATAAATACTAAATAAGGATTCTCCATTATAATATCGCCTTTAGTTACAGTCACAGTGATGTAAGCAACCTGCCTTTTTATTGGAAAATATCAAAAATAATTGTATGTATGAGAGAGGAGGTTTTTGTAAGTAGAAATTACTTAAATTTAAAAAAAATCTGAAACGTACAAAGGCTTATAGGACAATATTAATTATATCAAAAAAATTCAAGAATTTGAGGGGATCACATTTATATAATTGAATATTACAGTAATTAAAATAATTTTACTGGTTTTGACAAATTATATAATATTTTATTGATAATTACTTTACTAATTCTGTTGATAAAATCTACAAAAAATGTAAAAAGAATTTATAAATTAGAAAATTATAAAAATTATAAAATACAAAATATTTTCTGAATATTTAACAAACAGTATTTTCAAGGTTTTACCAAGAAAAAAATTCTAATTTAACTAAAGTAACAAGATTAAAAAAATATTAAACAAAGGAAGAACCAAAATTATTTAAAAAAACAGTTATATACTATACTGAATGTTATTCACAATGCTAGGACAACAAATTTTGCTTATATCATTAAAGATTGAGCCATGTATTTCATATATATATATATATATATTTTTAAGATATTTATAAATTTTATAATTCCATAAACCGTTATTATATGTAAACACATGTAATCATCAGTATATTAATACATACATACATACATACACACATACATACACACATACACACACACACACATGCATACATACATACAAACATACATACACACATACACACACAAACACACACACACATACATACATACATACATACATACACACACACAAACACACATACATACATACATATATACATACATACATACATATATACATACATACATACATATATATATATATATATATATATATATATATATATATATATACTGATATACTTATACGTATGTATGTACATAAATATATGACCGATACTTGCTACATATTGCAATGTGTAAAAGGCACCAAAAATATTCTTTAGTCATAAATTTATTAAAAAAAAAACAAGGGTTTAATAAAACAGGCATACTTTTTATTGTTTTATCACTTTTAGAATGTTATATTGCTGCAGTATAGTAAATTATTATCAATATAAAGCTTTTAATTGTTTTCATTTGAATGAGAAATTTATGTAAATCGAAAAATTGAAATCAAAAACTAAATGAAAAATTGTCAAAAGATAAATTTTATGGAAGCATTTTTATTTTAAAAAATTTTATATGAAATAGACACGGCTTCATTCAGGTTAATTTTTTTGCAGTTTTCAGTTGGTTAAAAAGCTTTTGTTTATTTAGATATCTTAGCAGTTAGCTAAATTCGTTTCGCATTTTATATTGTGGAGAAACATAAAATTTCCAAAATATGTACCTGAACCAACATATCTTGCCATTAAATTTTAATTCTTACATAAGAGAACATTGTTCTTACATAAAGTATAAAACCCACATTTTTATCATAAAAAACCTTATATACAATTTTTATTTCAATTCCCACATTAGTTGTAATCACCACCATTTCATGTGCAAATAGGCTTAAAAAATTTTTATTTAAAATAACTGTGTTTTGGTTTTCATGCGAATTTCATTTTCATGCCATGTCATATTTCTGATGTAGAAATATTAAAGGCCATATTTCTACATCAGAAATATGACATGGCATGGAAGAGAAATCTGAAGAATTGTTAAATTTTCCTATATTAAAAAATTTAGAATTTACTTATTTATAACAAGGAATTTACTTTTGTAAAATGTGTTTTCAAGTCATTGTTTTAAAATATAGTTAAAAGAAAAAAAAAACATGTATGCATCAATCAATAAATTCCCATTTATATATATTATATAAATATGTATTTTGTTTGCACAAAATATATATTCCTATATTTATTTATGTTCTTATAATCTATATATCACACAATTGTTGATGCAAAATTGCACATATAAAATAACTTATACATTGCTTTGAGGAAATGTTTGATTTTATCTATTTCTAAATTTTTACCATGGTAAATTTAATTTTGAAAATTTTTGTGCATTTATTATGTTATCTTATATCCTACTTACCTCAAAAAATTTTTTTTCAATGATTGTAGAAGGCAATTTTTATATGTTATTGAAGTTTTGTGAAATAAGGAAGAAAGATAGAAATAATTTGTTCGAACCGTACATTACTTTTTCAATCGTGATAGTCTGGCCCTATTTTACTACAAACGATATGACATTAATGGAGCTAAGATACCAAAACTGAGAATATCTTCTGTTACCTCTGCTCCTAAATTTTAAGAATCATCCATTTTCAGGTCAATGATAGCACACTAACTGAATAACATACTGTATAAGTTGTATAACTTTATAAGTAGCTATCAGTTCCGCTTCCTATAGTGTTGAAAGTATAAAATATCCTATAATGTTAAAGTATAAAATCTATATTTTTGTTTTGGAAGGAAATATAATCTACAGGAATCAAGTTCGAGATAACAGGAACAACCAAATTGTATTTTGGCTGTTTCAAACAAAATCTGTCAGAAATAATACACATAAAAAACAAGGAATGATTTGATTTATTATATTGGAGAATTAATTTTTTGAATTATGAATACGAGAATCGTATTAATTCAGGTGCACTTAACTTTTCAAATTTGTATTTAAAAAAGTTTGAAACAGTTCAAAATAATTTCCTATAGTATCAATGCATTTATATTAGTAGTTTTTTAGTTAATATTAAAGTAGCCACATTAACTGTGACTGTTTTCTATCCTCTTTGCTTGATGATTTCAGTCATTTTACTGTATTGTTAGAGAAAACGGCATCATTACTTTTCTCCTGGCAAGTTGTCTTTTTACTAATGTGGGCATGAAATCGTCTTCAAGAGTCCTTACTTTATTCTTATTATATGCTGGAATGTCAAGCAAATTGGTATTCTTATTTCTTTATCTATTACGATTTTAGAAATAATGATATGGGATATAATTTATAAGCAATTTAAAAGTCTCTTACTAGTGATAACACATTTCTTTTTTTGATGTTCAGTTAAGCTATAAGCTTTTCAACGGGAAAAAAAATTTTCATATGCAACTCTCCTTAAATAATTTTAATTATCTAAGTAGATCTAATGTTATGTTACGGTAAGCACATTATTCAGGTTTAAAATTGGCAAAAAGTTTTCTACTTGTTTTCTATCTTTAAAATAATAACAACTACTTTGAATTTCTGTATGACATATATAACAAATAGCATAAGATGAACATCTATTTCCAAATGTTGATATTCGAAAGGGAATTACTTCCTCTTGATTTAATCTTTCTTTAAAATCATGATACAACATTTTTCTCAGGTTAACTTTAATTTTTCTTTTGTATATATTCTATGTTAAACTACTTTCAAATGACCAATACAAATCATTTGCTACGATAAACTGTTGCTATTTGCGAATATAGTTATTAATTTTTTTTCATCTCGTCTGCCCGTAAGACGACTTCCATTAATCAATGTAACTACTTTAGAAATTTTTATACAGTGAACTGGTTATCTCTAAACGGATATAAGTTGTTTATTTCACAAATAAGACTCATATTTTCTTTGACAATATGAATGATTTCCAAGAGGCGAAATATGAGATTGTAGTTGTACTAAGTTAAGGCTCCAAATCTCCAAATGATACCACCAATATTTGATTGATGTAATATATGGATAATTTTCTTCTATATTACGTATAATACCTTTCTAATTATTTGTAAATAATGGAATAAGCTCGATAAATGAGGTTAAAAATTTCAAGCACTTGGCTATTGTGTTTTACACGAATAGTAAATATAAATGAATAGATTTTAAATTTCAGTGTTACGTCTATGTCTTGCATATTTATATTGAATATGCTCAAAAAATTAAAAGCATATGATATTCATTTTTAAAAGCAATTAAGTGTTAAAGTAAAAAAATTATTAAAGTACATTCATAATACTTTATTTTTAAATTAAGAACAAGCGTTTCTTTATTATTCATTAATGAAATTTTACATTTTTTTCTAACATGAAAACTTATATCTATATCAGAAATAATGTAGGAAATGAAAAGTAAATAACATATTGCTTATTTTCAAAAACTATTGACTCAAAATTGACCTTTTAATCAATTCGGATGAGTTAGAGTGATTATTTTTTTTTATTTAGAAGCATAAATAATTTTTATTACTTTTCAAAATTACAAAACGTTTTATTACAAGAATAGAAGTATATATATATTGACATTTTAATAAAAATATATTAGTTATTCCAATGAAATAACAATAATTCCATATGAATGATAGATGTGGATTAAAACTTAAATGAATGTTGATTAAATTCTTAATCAACATTCATTTAAGTTTTAATTATTGTGAATACTTATTGTGAATATATATTTATATACAAATTAACAGAGCTTATTACAGAAAAATATATATATGTAAAAAAAACTATTAGAAAAGAATAATGGTACTTAGCTAATTATAAAAATAGTATGGAATCTTAAGAGTTAATAAAAGAAAAATTGATCAAGTTTATTCAGGAAAATTAGAAAATTCATTTAATAATGCTCATGTCCAATATTTGTGTTTACATCTGATGTACTTTATCTTACTTCAAAATTACATACATTTGTAATAAATACTATGCGCCATGATTTATCTCTCTTGAACATCGGTTGCGCAGAATTAGTGTAAAATTTTCATTAAAAGGATGACTATTGGTCAATTTTTAAATTCTTAAAACTTTAACAAATTTTATTAATATTCGTTAATTAAATTTAAATTTAATTAATGAATTTAAATTAATAGTTATTAAATTAATTTCTTAGCATAATGTGATAATTTCAAGTTAGCTTTTATGCTTAAAGGTTGCAATCAATATAAATTCTTGTATTTATTAAAGGTCTGACAAAATACGCACATAACATTTCAGTGAAAAAGCAGCTTCATGCATGTATTTCAGTATGACATAAAATTGCGACAAATGCTCTTAAACGATTCACACGAATTATCTCGTGACACTATGATTCAATGTACGAGATTTTTCCCTCACGGTAATGCTTCGTTTTCTTAATATTTTCTTGTTTACTTCTTACGAGAATCCCCGAAGGAGTAGTTACTTCCATCCATGAGTATTCCTCCCCCCCCCCACGAACTGTATTGCGTTTTTCCTTGGTACGTGAAGTCTTCTTCCTTCAAATAGATTCAAAATGGTAGATGTTCCGGAAAGATACATTTTCCATGTTATTTCTCCCGATTTCTCCTTAAAAAATACATAAATCCGATAAAAGCAGAATTTCCTCATAGAGGTTTTCTCAATTTGCGAGTTTCTTTTCAGAAATATTTTATGTATTAAATATGAAAGTTGAATGAAAAAGTACTTTAGATTTTGATAGCTTTACTGTCGAAAGGAGAACTGCAATAATTTTTGTTGAAATGCAAATAAAATATAATTTCATGATTTTTATCTTTATTAACTTGACTTACTGACTCACATAATAATCTAAAATAGTATATTCTAACTGTCGACATATTTTCTTCTGTACATTGAAGATGCAATTAAAAATATTATGGTTTTAAAATGATTTTATATAAGATTTTTGAAGATTGAATTATTATTTTTTCTAATATAATAATTTATTATTATATTAATTAATTTGTTTCTATGTATATATCAGTTTGTTTGTAAAATAACACTATTATCTCAATTTTGGAAATGAATTAATCTTGTTAACATCCCTATTTATAATATTTCATGCTTTTAAGTGTTTTTTTTTTAAATATATTCAACTTTTTATGTGAGTAAACATTTAAATAGAATACAATTTTTAAGAAAATAATTTTTTTAAGGAGAATGTTAGATTAATATAAACATAGACTTAAATGATCATAAATTTCAAGTGACATAATATAAACATCATAATTTCAAATTTTTTATTTATATAATGATGCACAGATCATATGCTGGTACGAAAGGAAATTTAACTCAAAAATAGTTACAAACAAATGAATATAATTTTCTTTTATACTGTAGATCATATAAAATCCTGATTCGTCACTATCAGAATTAAATATATTTGTAAAATGCAAGTCTAAATAAGAATAGTTCAAACCTGCCATATTATCTTGTTCACAATATCTTGGAATCTAATTTGAAATCAATAATATAAACATTCAATATCAGTGAATTTTAGTATTAATGGCATGTTTCATAGATTATTATTCAGTTTTTGTACATTTTGCAAACCATGGTAGATTATTTTGTAAGCATCGTGTTTTTTAAGTAAAAATACCGATGAAAAGAATGTCCTGTAAACTATTTGGTTAACTCTTAATCAATAAAACTCGATAACATTTTTTCCAAAACTTCCCTAGTTGATAATTATGTAGTTAATGAAATCAAAAGAAAAGCTTCAGAAGAATGCTCTGGGATTTTCCTACAAGATTCTCTAGTCAGGGAGTTCCAACCTACGCTGAGGTACCATTCTATCGAGTTTTGTCAACCTCATTAATAGTATAATAAAATGCTTGAATCCTATTTTTCATGTGATATAATGTACTCTTATAACCGCATGATTCCAAACATAAAAATAATCAATAGTTTTGATTTATAAGTGCAAGTTAAAAAGATAACAAGATTTTTGGAGCTTGTGTTTACTTAACTAACTAAAGTTCCACATCACAGCATATAACAAAGACGGCTCATTATATACAATTACTCAGATAGCTACAGAAGAACATCAATGAACCTATCACAACATTATCAAAAGTGAGCATATATATTATCGAGTAAATTCCTTAGTTGCACCCAGCGCCATCTACCCAAGATCATCTGAGAAGGTAGGTGTAATTATATAAGCTACACATACTTTTTTTTATATAAAAGAAAAAATTCTTTACAAAAATAGATTTTGTGATGCAATATAGTAGTTTATATTTTTATTAGATGTATATTGGATCACATGAAAATCAGCCTTGACCTGTTCAGTGAATCATCTTTGTTTAGATTCCAATCTTTTTAGTTTCATTCGCATTTAAAAATAATTCAAGTAACAATGTATTCAATAATGCTGATAAATCTTTGTCACCAGAACTTCTATATTTCATTGTAGTCCTTAAAATATCTTAAGAAAGTCAACATGAATAACTAAAAGTTAACAACTACTGTACTCAACATGATTTTTCAAAATTTCCCTGATAAGTGATTTGAGGGACTAATTGGGACTCAAACATATACGCTTTACTTATTTTGTTTAGTTAATGAACCATTTGCTCTTTACTGGCTAGAAATCTCTAAAAATTTTAAATGAAACTGAATACCAACTCTAAATACTTGAAATACTCTGTATTTTCAAAAACGTCATTAAGCTTCTAGTTCCATTAGTGATATTTTATGCAAAGTATTGGTCTTTGAAGATGATCCCACGCCGACAATGGTGAAAAAACAAAACGCGCTCTGAAAAAAGTGATGTATGCCATTTTCTTTAGAAGTACGGGATTGGTCAAAGCCATAAAGTTGGAAGAACAGAAGACAGTAACAACAAATTGGTATACCACTAAATGTCTTCCAGAAATTCTACAAGAACTGAATGTTAGAGAACTAATGCTTCACAATGACAATGCATCTTCCATATATAATTCCCAAAGGCAGTTTGGATAAATTATCATTCATTTGTAAATACAATAATAGCTTGAAAAGAAACACAATAAATGGTATAATATAACTATACAAAAATTTGATTGCTTAATCACTATAAGGATATGAAATCCGAATGAAATTTTTTATTTAAAAAATATCGGTATTATTTTATGGAATTAGATCAGAAAATCAAAGTAGATAAATACTGCAAAGAAATATTAACTATTTATCAAAATTTGTCAATTTAAAGCGATATTTAATTAAAAGATAAAAGCAAATTTCATTTCATCACACTATTATTTTCAAAAATAACAGTCTGAAAATTTAAGTAGTTAGCTTATAAAGTTCTTCCAAATGTTTTAATTCATTGCATTTAACACATAAACATTTGCACAACATTTAAAACTCCCTTACTTTTAAATTCCATTAAATTTTAAGCTTTATTGAAATGCATTTTGTCGTTATTTTTGCTTGAATTGTAAGTAGCTTTGAGGAGTTGAAAAAAACTCATTATTGCTTTTCATATATATTCAAGCAATATTTTTTAATCCTTAATAGTTAAGAGTTGTTTATTGAAATTTTTTTCAGTAAAATATATTATTAAGTAAATGACTTGAGATGAGATTTTGTTTCCGTAAAATCATAACAAATAAAAATATTAAATTTTATCTGTTAGATGACTAAACAAACAAATGGAACACTACAAGATCTAGAAGCACAATATGCTAACAAAATGATATTTTCTTAAAATTTTAAGTAAGGACAAATTCTTAGATACTTGCCTTTGGTTAATTAACATTTGTAGAAATAAGCAAAATGTATGACACTTTAAATAATTAATTTCAAAAATTATTTTTTTAGTTCTAACAATACACGTAATGGAAGTAGAAAAATTATAATTTTAAAATTTATATTTCTAGAGTTAATTTCCTAAAATATTAAGCAGTTTTGCTAAATAATTTATGCGAATGATATTTGCAAAATAATTTATATATAATTGTAAAATAATTTATTTTTAACATATGCTACGCAAAAAAATTAAACATGCTAAATAAAATTTATATTGTGGATTAAAATATCTAAGACTTATTATATCGTTTCTAAATTTCTTTTGATTTTCAATAATTAGGCCAAATGTGTGTGTGAGTGAATCATATTAGAATGCAATAACTATTGTTAAATAAATATGTATATATAACCATATACTTGTGTATGTCATTAATTGTGGTACATTACACTTTGTACTACTACGAATAAATTACTTTATTATCTTAATTAATAGTTATATATTAATTAGGATAATAAAGTAATTTGTTATTAGTAGTACAAAATGTAATATATCACAATGATAACTAAAATTACTAAACTCATTTTCAATGGCACAATACCCTATTATAAAATATTTTACTAAAACATTATTTGCATGAAATTATTTTTTATTTCTTTACGATTTAAAATAATTTTTTTGAGAACTACAAAATTAATATTCGTATACAATTATCTGAAAAACTGAGAAATTGTTGTCTCTCAATGGTATTTTATTGCCTTCTTTCAATTTCAAGAATTTTAATAGCTTATAATTATAAGAAATAATACCCTCTATACCGAAAAAGCCGAAGATGTGGACAGGTCAGTGCTCCGTGTCTTTGGCCCCGTATGACTTGTATTTTTTTTTTTATCTCTTCTTTTCTTTTTTTTTTCTTCTTGCACTTGTCACACGATAACAACAACATAATAAATAATAAAAGTAAGGCTCACTATGATCTTGTAAGACACTGCTCTTCATGGCGAATGACCTTAGTCTCGGTACCAAGCACTGGTAAGCAGATAGGTGTGGAAAAGGCCCTTCTCCTTTCTGCTTCCACATGTGGCCGGGTAGATGCTTGGGCATTTTTCAGGTTTTTACCATTGCGAAGTGTGATTACGACTCACTTATTAAATAAATTCTTCGAAGAAGGAATTAACCTGATGAAATAAAAGATTCCTTACTACAGTCTTTGGCCGTTAGGCTACTCCTTCTGGCCGTGCTTCATCAGGGAAATCAAGAATAGTAGTCATGATGTTTAATTTTTAAATGTTTGTAGTTAATTTTTCTACTTCCATTATGTGTATTAATGTTTCATTTCTCCTGTTTTTTTCAAAATTGCTTGTATTGTATAATACGATATTTAGTTGAAACATTTTTGTACTTATACTTCAGAATAAGGGTATAATTACTTAAAATAAAAATAAAATATGTATTCATCATTTAGTGCTTAAAGCAATCATTTTATAAAAATTAGATCATCCATTTTTGTAGATGTATTTTCTCCTATCAAATCTGATGCTCATTTTCAGAAGTAAGTTTTTGTCTAGTATTTAGAAATAGTTTTGATTCCAATTTCCACAAGTTTGGTAACATATTACAATAATAATTACACCATAAAGTATTTTTAAATCTGTGTTCAATAACTTTAACATACAAGAGAGAGTTAATTTTATTATACTTAAATTTTCATGTAAACTTATCCATTCATTCAATAATATCTTATTGGAACCAATATAAAAAACATAATATAAAAAAACTCATCCATTTCAATACATAATAATTGAATGTATACTTCCGGCTAAGTTTTTTCAAGTTCACCGATTGAAAATATATTTTGGTCACGTGGTTACAGCAGCGAATAAAAAAAAGACAAAGAGATGGACGAATAAATAGACGCTTCTCTCTTCTTGTCGTCTAGGAAATCCCGAATTTTATGGGAAGTTCTCTACTTCGCTGCTTTCAAACGAGACCCTAGATATTCCGGCCACTGAATCTCCAGACACCTGTCAGCTTAAAATTGGCTCGACACTCAAGAACTATTTGGTGCCTCTGAAGTTAAAGATACACAGTTTTCACTTACATTTTCCTACAGACATCCTGAGTTCCCTAATGGTCTCAGAAAACTTGATACGTATATATTTGTTAAATTCACTAGACAGAATAACATTTGACACTGACTTCAATATTTATCTTAGAATAGTTTCAAAATATCCAGAATTACTCACCATAAAACTATAAATCATAATTGTGTTGAAAGAGGTTATGATTAAATTTCACATATAAACATTATTTTTTTACATTTATTAAACCTATATTCTTTATTCTATTACTACATCTTATTATAATTAATCTCAAAGAGATTTTATTTAAAAAGAAGTCGCATATTATTTTATTTTAAATTACTCGTTGAAATACGTTCATATAAATACATATCTGTTAGAAATGTTTAATATTTTTTTGAAACTTGCAAATGTTTGTGAAATTAACTATTAAAATACTCAAAACATTTTATTTAATAAAGTAATGAAAGTTACAAAGATTATGCATGGATGATGATTTAAATTTAATGATGTAGTATTGTGAAACCCAAAACATTGTATAAAAAATTATTTAAGCTCCATTAATTAAAATAACAAACAATAAATTAATTGAGCATTATAGCATTAAATCAAAAAAGACAGCTGCAATATTAAATAAAACCAACATAAAAATTAGAACTATAAAAGACGATATTAAATAAAAATATACTGAATTCATTTAAAAGAATGTTTTTTTTTAATCGTATGCTCTAATCTTTATAGTATTGAAGGTTTTTAAATTACATATTGTATTGTTGAATTCAATATATCCCTGAAACAAAAGGGAATCTACAAAAGTGGTATTTCTATTCATCAGTATATCACATTTGAAGATTTTTATCCGAAAACTTTTACTATAGAAGTATGGTGAAATATAGTTTTTCTTGATAATAAATATAGTTTATCATATTATATTAGTACATATTATTTACATAAATTAATAGTTGTAAATATTATTAAAAGAAGATTAAAAACATTGTGAAACTATACTTTAAAAATGCATGGCATTTATACTATGTTGTAACAATTGTTCAATCTTTTTCCCGTTTTACCTGGGATTTATTGAAAAATGATTAAAACAACTCTTCTTTTCAATATATTTTGCTTTTTAATTATTTTATTAAAATATTCCTCTTCTTGAGCATGTCATACACATCAAACATCAAGTAAATTTCACAATCACTATCGAATATCATGATATTATCATTTTGCATAATACATTTCGGAAACCATTCAACATGATTAAGAAGTTCCTTTTAATGACATGTCATGAGTATCAGAAGTTCACTGACTTTATGGGGATACATTCTTAAGTAGGCGCTGGTTAAAAATGTATTTACTCTCTAGATTTAGGTTGCCAAATACGATATTCCTCAGCAGATAACCTTTGCTGAACATCTTGCTGTTTGCTTGGTAGGTAATACCTCATGATTTCCCATAAATTGAATATATATGTATGATATATAACTGAATATAAACGTATGAGGTATAAAAGACGAGATTGGTTTCAGTCAGAAAGCAAACTCAGTTTCATAAATGAAAGTATGCAGTCTTCCTTGCTTTTGTACTATATTCCCATCCTAGATCATATCTTAAGTCATATGATTGCTGTTTGTTTCACCACGCAAGTAATTCCACATTTCTATTGATTTTTCTGTATATTATAACTGCATAAATATAAATAACATGCATTTTCATTTTATTTTTTATTTCATGGTATCTTGTTTTTATATTTCGTAATGTATATGAATAACTGAATTTTATATTTGGGAAAATTCATTGGCAATTAGCATGAATCATTTTGAAATTTCAGCGTTATATCTTTTTATATAAATGACGAATAATTGCTTGGAATTTTTACTTTAAAGAAAAATATGATAATGTGCATGTTATAAAAAAAACGTATGAATTATAGTTTTATCTAGTGATATAAAAATCATTGTGTGTTGATTTAACATTTTAAGAAGAGCAAAACCAGCCTTTGACAATTAATTAATCCATTTATTGAAAACATCTAATTAACTCTATAGTTTAATCAGTATAATTATTTTTCTTTATTTATTAGAAGTATTTAGCATGGCATCATAAATTATTACTTAGCTATTTCATAAAAATACTTTCTTTTAAATAAAAATTATTTAATGCTTTTTAAGATTTTATTTCGTAAGTTTTCTCTTTTTTCAAGTTTAAATATTTTTGCAATAAGAGTTTAATTATTTTAATTAATATTTTTTATTAATGAAAAAAATTAGATTTTACCGGTAAGTATATAGTTTTGATATTAAGTTTTCATATCAGTGATTGCCAAAAAAAGCCTATTTTTATTTTATGGTCTAAATTAAAGTAATTAAAATGTTCAACTTAGAAAAAATTAAATAATTATGGCGAGAGAGCTTCAATATAGAATAATTGTTTAAATTTTAAACTATCTCTTGTATATTAGTACTATGTTTCTATCATTAAGTTATTAATTTTTTTAACAAATTTTGATTCATCTTCTGATCAGTTACAATTGTACAATCATTGTAATACACAAAAATATCATATGTGAAACATTCAGTTCATTAATTTATGGAAAGATTAATTCCTAATATATGATGACTAACTTGCATTAGAAATTAATAATTATCATGACAGGGAATTAAACTGTCATTTATACAATTACTTAATTCCAAACAAATATTTTAAACTAAAAGAAGATATATGCATTTTAAATGATGTTGCCGTCTGATCTTTATTTAAAACTCATGATTATTATCATGACCTTATTTCGAAAACAAAAGATTATTTGTAATTAATGTCAATATTAATTAAAGTCTCAAATCAAGCATTTATAAAATGATTAATTAAAATAAATTTTTCGCTAGTCAGGATTCCAATTTTAAAACATATTTTAAAAATGTGATGATAGTTTAATGCATCAAAGTCAAAAGCTCTGAAGTCTATTCTGATAACCATAGAATAACATCTAAACCAACCACAAAGTTTAAAAATCTAAAATTAATTTAAGTTATGTATTTCTAACATTAATTATTAAAAATTTGTTACTATTTTTTTTACTATCAATTTCACTCCATACACTGACGAATTTTCTTTTGGAGTGAGAAAACCTTATAAAAATTGGTCTTAAGGCACTATTCTAAATGATTTATGTTTTAAAAGTCAATGATTTTAATTTAATTATTTGATTTCTAGTCTTCTCAAGTAGTTAAACTATTAATCTTCCTAAATTTTAAAAAGTATAATAAATTAATATATGAAAGAATTTTAAAGGAAATTACAAATGAAGAATACAATATATTACTCGTTTTCTATTTATGTGTTTTTCTGAAATTCCTTCAAGCTTCTTCTTTGTTACACATTGTGATTAGTTTCGTACTAACTCTAAGATGTAGTCACAACACTTTATTTAGTTTACATTTTTTTTAACTCATTTAATCTTAACTTAAACGTTACCGATTTTTTATTCATCATAAAATGTGTGTTTACTATTTTAATTAATTTTTTATCTATTAAATTTTAATCTTCATTTACCCATATTTATTTAATTATTTTCATATTTTTTACATTATTGTAATTAAATTAATGATATTTTAATTAAATTTAATTATATTTTGTATTATGATTCTTTTATATATTTTCTCGAAAACACCTAACAATTTATTTTTACATTTCAATTGCAATATATAATTCCAAATATTTTATAAATTATATCTTTTTTTGTTTATTTTTATTTCAATTTCATCAAATTATTTCATTTAATGTGAAATACAGTATTTATTCTTTGCACAAATAATTTCAAAAGACCTTTCGTTTTTTTCTGTATTTTTCTAAAGTAAAAGGACATTGAATGTTACTTCTTTTTTTACAATATATTTTTGTTACTTCTCTTTCTTCTGTTTAACTACCAAATTTTTTTTTGTTTATTATTTCAATACTATTATTATTTTTATTTTAATACTTTACGCTTTATTATATAACTTTATTACTTGTTATTACATTATTTACTTTAATATGATACTTTAATATGATAATTACGAATGATAATATTTTTTAAACATGTGTGCGTGTGTGTGAGTGTTGTGTGTTGTGCGTGTGTGTGAGTGTTGTGTATTGTGCGTGTGTCTGAGTGTTGTGTGTGTGTGTGTGAGTGTTGTGTGTGTGTGTTGTGTGTGTGTGTTGTGTGTGTGTGTGTGAGTGTTGTGTGAGTGTTGTGTGTGTGTGAGTGTTGTGTGTGTGTTGTGTGTGTGTGTGTGTGAGTGTTGTGTGTGTGTGTGTGAGTGTTGTGTGTGTGTGTGAGTGTTGTGTGTGTGAGTGTTGTGTGTTGTGTGTGTGAGTGTTGTGTGTTGTGTGTGTGAGTGTTGTGTGTGTGAGTGTTGTGTGTTGTGTGTGTGAGTGTTGTGTGTGTGTGAGTGTTGTGTGTGTGAGTGTTGTGTGTGTGAGTGTTGTGTGTGTTGTGTGTGTGAGTGTTGTGTGTGTGTGAGTGTTGTGTGTGTGAGTGTTGTGTGTGTTGTGTGTGTGAGTGTTGTGTGTGTGAGTGTTGTGTGTGTGAGTGTTGTGTGTGTTGTGTGTATGAGTGTTGTGTGAGTGTTGTGTGTGTGTGTTGTGTGGGTGTGTGAGTGTTGTGTGTGTGTGTTGTGTGGGTGTGTGAGTGTTGTGTGTGTGTGTTGTGTGGGTGTGTGAGTGTTGTGTGTGTGTGTTGTGTGGGTGTGTGAGTGTTGTGTGTGTGTGTTGTGTGGGTGTGTGAGTGTTGTGTGTGTGTTGTGTGTGTGAGTGTGAGTGTTGTGTGTGTTGTGTGTGTGTGTGTCAGTGTTGTGTGTGTGTGTGAGTGTTGTGTGTGTGTGTTGTGTGAGTGTTGTGTGTGTGTGTTGTGTGTGTGTGTGTGTGTGTGTGTGTATGTGTGTGCTCACCAATATTGGGCGAAAGAAAAGAGGATTACAAGAATCCATTCATATAATTAGAATTTTAAGTTTTGAATTCAATGCAAAAAGAAATGACGCTTATACAAACTACCAAGAAGTCTATGTAAATGTTTATTGTTTGAAAACTTGAAAGAAACTAATATTTTTACAAAACAAATGAAGCTTTCAAAAGTGCTTGTAAATGAATTACAGAAATTTCAAGAATAAATTTATATGATTAGTAAAAGAAAAATCTTAAGTGAATTTTAAAAGAATTTCTAAAACTTATAAATTTTATCGTAATTTATATACTCGCTTTTCTTTATATGACGTGTGTTTATATATTTAAAATTTTTCTTTTACGATTAAACTATAGAATCTTATTTTCTTGATATTTAATTGGGTTCTCATTACAGATTTAATAAATTTTCACAATTTAATAAAATAAAAAATTTTATTTAAAAAAAAAAAAGATTTATTGTTTTATTAACATTGGAACAGATATTATATGGATAATCATAATATTTAAATAATATATCATAATACATAAATTATGTAAATTACATATTATATATATTTATCTAATTTTTATGTCCATATTCAATTAAATTTTAAGATGAGTATTATTAATATTAATTTGTATTTCATAGATAATATGCGTTTAATAAAAAGATTAAGTTAATTTTTACATAAAGCATTTTGTATGTTACGTTAAGTATGAAATGCGAACATGTTTTACGTAAACGAAACAGCTAGAAATCGTTTTATTCTATTTCATTTTTGTAAGAAATATACTCCTGTTTACAAATATTTTACGGGCTTCAACTTGTCAAAATATATGTGGTTTGGCAAAGAGCCATTTGTATAAATGCATACCATTTGAATATAACAATTTATGTATACATATCGTATTTCAGTAAATATTAACAACTTTGAAACGTGAAATTTATTGTTATACTATAGCAGGAAACATTTACAGGATATAGAAGAGAAAATATATCAGGGATTTGTTGCATAGGATTATTGCTGTAAGGAAGGAAAATATTTTATTGAATGCAAGAAAATATGTCAAATTACGTTAAAGAGTATTTTTTTAATTTCAAGAAACTGCTTTTTAAATTTTCTATTTAATGAGCATAATTCTAGAATGAATATTAAAGAGGTTTATATATAATTTACTTTTATTAGCTTAATTTTTAATCTAGTAGAAATCCGTGTTTTACGAATAAAATTTATTTAAATATAATTTTGAAGTCTCATTTAAAATTACTATTAGTTTTAAGAAATTTTATGAGTTTCATTTTTAGTATATAAGTTTAAACATACATATAAATCATATAAATCGATCGTATTGGAAATTTTTTAAATTAAAAAAAATAAATCCTCGACGAGAAAATCACTTCAAATTTTTCATAAAATAAGATACTACGTTATTTGGAACTATTGGAATTATAGAATTATTTTATATTAATAGGAAACATTTAATTTAAATGCTTTCTAAAATTAAACATAAGTTTTAATTTAAAATATACGCTCAATATGTTAATTTTACTATACAGTTCAGTTAGTAATATTTTTGAAGCAAATTTATTAAAATCTTAGAAATGAGAACCCAGTTTATCCACAACTATAAGGTTATTTTGGAATTATTAAATTTATAAATGTATCTCATTAAAATTATTTTCCAGCTTTGTAAGATTTAGAAAATATAAAAGATTATTATCAAACGCAATTCAAAGAAGAGCACATTCACATTTACATGTTTACCAGAATTGAAATCTGTTTCATCAGAATATTTTGATTATTTTACAATATATTTTTGAATCAGCTTTTAAATTAATTTGTACTTACATAAAATCCATTGTTGAAGAGCTAAAATTATTTTTAGATTGAAATACTTTTGGCATTTCCGTCAAAATCAAAACCATATTTTTCTATGTAATTATTATGATAATTATATTCTTTTTTGAGAATTATTTTTACTCTTATTATTTGTAACTGCTTTTCTGTTCTAGTCAAATAATAGAGTAGTCTAAAAATCATTACAAGAGAATGCGTAACTAAAATGTGCAAAAATGAGAAGATCTTACCGAAAGGAGCTAATAAATTTATCTGAGGTTTCACTATATAGTTTATAATAGTGTAAAAAGGACATATCCAACATTTTATGGTTGGAGCCAAAGACTTCCTCCTTACTCTACTTTTAATCAGCCAGCACGAAACGATCATGTATCAAACAAAAGGCCAGAGCTATCATTAGTCAATGGTGACTAACATTTAGCAGAGTGTAGGATTCTAACTCACCACACCAATTCTGAACAAAAGAAAGATAAGTGAAATTTTAGTATATTGTGATGTAGGAATGTAATAATTTCATTGATTTTATCAAAATTTCAAAATGTTTTTAAGCAAAAAATGGCCTCCCTATTATGTTTAAATAAGTCAGATATGTGTGAAAATTATCAAAATCAGTAGATGATGACAGTTGCCAAGGTCAGAAGCAAAGAATTGCCAAGATGAATTTCTCTGCTTATTCTATATTTTCAATCACAAGAAATTATTGTTTTTAAATGTCATACAGTCACATTGTTTTATGATTTTCATATTTTAGTAAAAAATTTAGCTTGTGAAATAATAACTTTTTAAATGGTAAAATGTCAGAAATTTTGATTTAAGAAATGCATTTTGAGTTTCTCGTTAATTGTTAAATTTAATCATCAATTTTACAAACCTTACCAAAATATTCCCAAATTAAATTTTAAATTATCACAAGCAAAAATTATCACATTTATCAGTAATAAAAACGTTGAGAATTCTTAAAATTTAGATAAAAATTTTATTCAAATCTTGATTTAAAATTGTTATATAAAAGATTAAATAATGATCTTGAATTAAGATACATACTAAATATTCAAAATACGAAACCTTTTAAATAAAGTTATTCATTATGTAAGAATAGTTTCTTGAAAATATTTTTAAATAATGAATTATATATGTAATGGATAAAGATTTTACGAATTAATAAATTAAGACAAATTTTAATTTACTTAGCTAATACAAAATCAGTGTTTTGTTGTAAGTATTATCTATTCAGATGATTTGAGAGATAGATTACAACAATGTTAAGGGCATATACAATGTAACACTTAATTCATACAAAATATAACATCTAATGTGTATATTTTATAGTTTTCATTTCATTTCTTATAGGTGAAATGCATAGGTTTCACAATGATTGAGTTACAGAATTATTATTCGATTGCAATATTTTCTTCTCATCTCAATAATTTAATGACTATACTTTGGGCTTTTTAAGCTACTTTATTAAGATAATTTTTCATTGATCTTATCTTGTGAAAAATAATGAGATGACAGAATCTGCTTAGAATTAGAATTAAACTCGTTTCTTTAAAAAGCTAGATGAGAGAGAGAGAGAGAGAGAAGAGCTTTTTATAAGAACTAGACTTTTCTTGCAAAATTTGAGAATGATAGTACGAAAATCAATTAATCTAAGGATATCAGACGTGGGCGTCTATCGTGTTATTATGTCGTTATTATATTTTCGTTGGCTAAATAAGGTAACATTTAAAGTATTTGGTATTATTTTTAATGTATTATGTATATATATAATTTCGATTATCATTCGTAAACTTTTTATGAAGTATTCATGGTAGATTGAATGGAATTTGCTCAAAAATAATGAAATAATGTTGGATTTTATATTGCCACCCGTTTTGTTAATATTTTTTGCTTGTAACAGTATAAAACTGTGCATTGTGTTTTTCAGAAATTTGAGAAAATTTGTCTTTTAATTTTTAACTTACATTTAAGTAAAAGCAAGTATTTTTATATTTTATTTTCATTTATTTGCCATTAGTTTATGGATAATGTTTTTATCGAATTACATACATCTTTGACCAATTATCTATTCTTTAATGATTTTTCGTCTTAACATACATGATTATCGGCTTGGGCTTAAATTCTGCTTACTAATAGTTATAATTCATTAAATATCAAAATTTTATAGTTACAAGTTTGACTAATATCATATATTTTCCTATTATGTCATGTTAGAAATTTTGTTTTGCGTTTATGTTAGTTATATTTTTAACACTACTCTCTTTAATCTTCATTAGTTCTTCGAAAGATTTCTTTCTTTCTTTCATCATAGATTAACAGATACATTTTTTCTTACAAATAATATTTAACAAAATATATGCATCTTTTAAATGTTTTTAGATTTAGTTAAATCTTTATCGTTAAACTAGAAAAAAAACAAATTTTGGCCTTCATTATAAATTATAAAATGAATTTAATTATTAAAAGTAATTTTTAGGATTAAAAGAAAATTATATAGACCATTTTGTAAACTGTTTACAGATATTTGAATCATTTGCTTAAAGACTATAAAACATGTATAGAATGTAAAGAGTGTAACTTGCAAGAAAATTATTTTATATACATGGTATGGGAAAAAATAAAAACTTTATAATCAAAAATTTGTCTTATGCAAGCAATTACAGAAATATTTATTTTAAAAGCTGTCATTAAGAAACATTTAAAATTTTTAATCATTTGCTACAACTGTAATTATATCAAAAAATATATTTATTTTGAAAGTAACTTATGAGAAGATTGTGCAATTCTCTAATATTATTTAATGATATTGTTTATTTAGTTGTTTTCATAAATATAAATTTACAAATACACACAAAAAGAAATAAATATTTATTGATAAGAAATTTTTAACTTATAAGATAATAATATTCATTTTTACATTATTTTTACATATTTTGGAAACAAAATTTTTAATCGGAATCGTAAAATTTTTAAACAATTATCCTACGGGTATACATTGATAAATATTCTTCATAAGTGATACGTAGGCAAATTGATATCATTGTTAAATTTTTTTGATTTCTCACTCTCTGAAGAAAGAAACTTCGTTTCTTTATTCTTACTTTCCAGCAGCTCAAATATCCGATGTGGCATCTATTTCTTTCCATTGCATTTTCCACCACAAACTTATATTTTAACGGATTTTCTTACGATGTGAATTCTTTCTAAATCGGAGAGATTGCAAAATGGTAAGGTCTGTTGAATAGGAATATTTTCCTTATGATTTTTTCAAATTTCCCCTTGGAAAATATTATTTCGACAGAAAAGCATTTCATTTAAAAGCATCTTAAAGCTCTTTTGGCTTAATAAAAAATATTTTTAAAAAATTTTAAAAAAATGAAGAGAATAAAATTTTTCTACAAGAAATATATATGAAATTTGATTTATATATATTTGTCTATATATGTTTGTCTATATATATTCTATAAATGAAAAAGATAATCATTGTTATCTATACAATGAAAGAATTCCACTTTTCATACAATATCCGATCTTATCATTAAACTTATCAGAGCAATGTTATGAATAGCATTTGGTCATATTTCTACGAAGTCTTTAAATTGACTAACGTAATGATTACAAGAACTCTCAAAGACTACATAAATATTGAAATATTTTTAACTTTATTAAAATCCACAAATATTAAATTTAAAATTTGTCTTATATTTTTAATCGCAGCTTTAATTTAAAGAATTATAAGAAAAAAAGAATTGGAGTCTAAAATTGGTAATAAATGAATTGAAGATAATTGAAACTGAAGGTAAATGAAATAAATGCTTAGAATATTTTGATTATGTTGATTAAATCCTAGCAGAGCCCACCCTTGGCGCGAGTGATTGGTAAAAATGACAACCTTGGTGTGAATGTTTGGCAATAATTGTGGCTTGTGAAAAATTTTGTAACTCTATTTTTATACACTAGATATGGTTAACCAAACTATTTATGGAATTTCGTTTTGGCTTGGCATTTGTTTTCAGTTTGCCACCAAGGATATGGGCTCTCCTAGGATTTTACCGATGATGTTTATGTTTTCAATTTTTAAAGAGGATAGAGCTTGTTATGTATTCACTTGTGCGATATCCAGTTCATGCAGTAAAGAGTGTTTTAAAACACTTGCCAACTAAACTTTGAGACATGATATAACAGTAATATCATCACTGAGTAAACAATTAAAAAAAAAAGAGGAAAATGTAATTTTCCCAGATATTTTTTATTTTTATTTTTTATTTCCAATGGCTCAGATAAAAAGACAATCACAGCAAATATACAAATAACAACAAGAAAAATAAAAAATAAAACAGCTATAACAATATTCTATGTATCTAAAAGGCCCCTGGCCTCCCATTGGCGGTCCGCATTATTTACTCAGATATTTATTATTATTTACAAATGTCGAACATTAGCGCCTAAGCCATTAGTTCACGGGTTCTCCCATACTTTTCAACAATGCCCTCATACTGAGAAAGAACCACACAACTATTTAAATGTTCAAAAGTCATTGGTTAACCAGAGTCACACAAAACACAGTCAGGGGAATCCACCACTCCAATCTCATAGAGATGGTCCCGCAAACAATCATGTCCAGTTACACCTCTAAAAAGGGTCACCGCATCCTTTCTAGAAAAAATGGGAACAGCTTCCCCCCCCCCAAATCTTCCATCTCTTGTGCGTTGCAAGTTGAACCATAGCTTGTTTAAGAGTCTTCTTGAGAGTCAGGTTAACAAACAATTTAGTTGAATGAAATGAAAGAAGACGATTTATGCGTTGATCTATCAAAGATCCCTTTTTAGCCAGTGAATCAGCCTTTTCATTGCCCAAAATACCACAATGGGCAGGGATCAACTGGAAAGAAATTCTGTGCCAGAGCCTTAAGCAAAGGTCTACATTCTAAAATTCTTTGGGAACTATTTTGATTATTCAAAAGAGTTTGAAGTGCACTCTTAGAATCTGACAAAATGACCGCTTTTTTAAAAAAGTGACTGCGAATCGATAGCTGTTGGATAGCCACTGTAATAGCTTCAATTTCACCATCAAAGGCTGTAGAAAGAGGGCCCATTGGTAAATAAAAACTGAGAAGCTCACAATGGATTTTACACAAAGATATTTATGATAGATATTTATATAAATTTGCCCAGATATTTATACAAAGATCTGCAGCATTTGCTATTGTTTCGTTAGTGACGAATGTGTTCAAATTTTAAAATTTGATCACATCTGGAAATTTAAAACATTTTTAGAAACAAAAGGAAATACATAATAATTTTTTGATACATATTGCTAGCATTAAACACAAACTTAGCGAATGGGAATAAAGTAGTACATATATGTTATATCATAAAGTGATCATTATGGGATGAATCATTTACAAAAAATAAAATTAAATAAAAGACTTTTCAAATGATACCTTGCAGTATTTTTAAATTATTTGAGTAGTTTATGTGGATCACAAATTAAGAAAACAAAATATTTGATTTTTTTAATTTGTGACTCATATTTTATGTGATTAGTTTGTTAATCTAACAGGAATACTTTACACTTTTCATTTTTTATAAATTTAATCATCATTTTTAGACGAAATAATAAATTATCACTTTAAACTTCTTAATAAACTTTAAACTACTTTAAACTTCTTTCCAGACCAAACGTTAAACTTTGCTTCAAACTTTGTTTATTTTTCTGAACTACCTGAAAAATTTCCCAAAATTATTATAAAGAAAATTTTAATACTTCAAATTTTATTGCTCTTTTTTCTCCTTGTATTGCATCTTTTCTTGCTTTTAGAACCCATTATTGCTAATTCGGAAAAATGGCAGTTATATTAATGTAATAAATATCTCAGACCATTAGAAACACATTAATTTTTTATACTTATTATTCCAAAAATGGCAAGCTTTTAACTTAAAAATTAAAATAAAGAATTCTAGTCATTAAGAATAAAAATTCTTTCATCCTTCAAAGTTTAATATATAAGAAAAAAAATCTGAGAATTATTATAAATATTATTTTGTCATAAATTTCTGTTTCATACATTATAGTTGGAAGGAAAGTATTTTAATGTACACACAGCATATTATATCCTTATTTTTTAGTGCTATTTTACACCTTTTCCATCATAAATTGAAAAAAAAACGCATTTAAAAAGTGGAAGGAGATAAATTACTAATAATGATGTGTTCCAGTTCTTCATGAACATATAAAAAAATTTTATATTGTTTGGTTTTTAATTTTTTCTGTAGAATAAGTAACACATTATTGTAACTAATTATAGCATGCTTTTAAAGTTGATAAAGATTTCATTCAACTATAAGTGCCATTAAAAATAATTTATAAACAAGATTACCATTAAAAATAATTTAAACAATAACCTACACTCACTATTTTTATAGTTTCTTCTTAAAATTCCAATAGTTTTTATTTTAAATCCAATTATTTTTAAGTGTAAATTTGAATGTTTATGGTAACTAAATTTAATTACAAAGATGATTTATGTTTCATTTGGCTACCACATTATATATTTCAATGAAATAAGTAGCTTTGATGTAAATTAAATAATTATATGCGTAAAGAACAAGCCATTGAAATTCTACAGACCATGCATTTTCAATTAATTTATAAGATTAATTACAAAGTTGTAAAAATATCATGAAAAATTTACAAGTATATTATCAATTTCAGTGAAACTTTTTCTTTGAAACAAGTGTAGCAAAAAAAAATTTTAAGGTTTTATAAGTCTTGAATAAATAATTTGCTTAAGAATTTTATTTTGATTTGCATCTTTTAACTTTACATGATTAAATAGTTTTTCAATGGAACAATTACAGTGTAAATATTAACGAAGCACATAATTTAATTACTCATTCAGTTTATATATTGCATTTTGAGAATGAAGTTATAATTAATTTAATTATTTTGCAAATTAATTTGCAATCCATCATTTTAATGAAGTACCCAAGGAGATAATCAAAATTGACTAAAACTGCTTTTGCGATGTGTATGAAGTCTGTCTAGTGCGTTTGTTATTACAATACATGTGGATAAGAATTTTCTTGTAATATTAGGGAATAATTTTTTTTATTTAAAATAAACATTGTTTATGTTTTTAACATCCCGTTTAATTATAAATAGTATTAAATTTCGTTATAGATAGAGAATTATTTTGAAGAAGAATTATTTTCAACATAAAAATTATATGCCTATTTATATTTATTAAATGAGTTCAAATTATTGGATAGTTAAAAAATAATATTAATACAAAATGAATTGTTTATATTAATGGGGTACTTATTTGAGTTAAATTTTAACCTTATAACTAATCCTTATCGAAAAATAAATGTATGATTATATTTCATGACGAAATTACATACTCAACACCATATGTGATTAATTGCTATAATAATGAACGCGAAATGTCTAATAATGCTTGCGAAATATGTTAACATACCCACGTATTTATAAAGAATAAAGCCAGGCGAAAAAAACATCAATGATTTAAACTGTTGATTTAAAGATATATCAATACTTTGAGTTCTTGTAAATTTTTGTGTTTAATTTTTGTTATTCTCTCAGTTTTCAAACAATATATGCCTAAACGTTGGTTCACATGTGATTTTAGCTAATTTATTTAGAATATTAGCTTTGCTTAAAATATTATTGTCTTCTATGAAGTATGTGATTATGAAAAATTTTTGCACAAATGCTAGTTTTTTTTAGCTATAAAATATTATTGCAGTAT
Organism: Latrodectus elegans; assembly: GCA_030067965.1. NCBI lineage: Eukaryota > Metazoa > Arthropoda > Arachnida > Araneae > Theridiidae > Latrodectus > Latrodectus elegans. The sequence goes on along the minus strand of CM057810.1, from coordinate 23,576,098 downwards.
GAAATTACTTGCTACTTTAAGATGATTCTGATAATTATCAATATTTTATGGCCGAATATAAGTTAGATTAATGAAACATTTTTCTTTAAAAGCAAAATATTTCCAGAAAAAGCTTTCACAAACTAATAATTTAATAGTTTTTAATTATACATAGAAATTCCTTGCAAAATTTTTACTCAATTTTTCTACTAATATTTAAACAAAATTTTTACTTCAGATTTATTCTTAATAATTTCAGTAATTAAAAAAAAATTCCAATTGCTCTTTCTGATGTACATACCTTTAATCAAAATTTTAGTTTTCATTTCCTTAAAATAGTTTTATATAATTTGATGAAATATGTGAGAGACCGCCTTTAATTTTATTCACAATAGACGACAATTAAATTTACTCCAGGTTTCTCAATATTTAATACAGGTTAGCAAAAAGCTTCCTCATAAAAACTGATAATCCATTATTTTGTCTTTCAGCTTATTTATTATTTAATTTTCTATTTGGTAAGATGATAAAGTGAACATACTTATCATTGAGACGAAAAGCTTGATTGGAGAAATATGAAACATTTCCAGGAAAAAATGCCATCGCCACAACAGACTCTGACAAATCGATAAAGCCGATACTTACAGAATATACCTTGCAATGAGTAGAAAAGATTTCGATCGAAATATTTTATAGCTAGTTCCAGACTTTCCTGTTTTCATGTATTTTACCGTCATCCATATAAAACAATCGTATATCAGATTTTCTGACAAAGCTGTCGTCAACTGATGACGATTAATTTATAGTAGCTTGAGGTGTTATTTAGTAAATTATCAGTTTTATGATGAAGCGAATTCTGACGCTGCTATAGAAAAAAACCAAAATTAAAAAATAAATAAAAATCATTTTCAGATTTGATTTAAAATTAAACGTTTACTTAGTTTAAAAAATGTATTTTAAATAAATTCTCATTGATTGGAATTAAATTTCAGAGATACATTTGAGAAATTTTCACTAATCCATATGTTTTGCGTTATCTAAACTTTGTCTCACTCATAACATTTTATCTCATCACATGACTAATTATATTTCTCGTGTTTTAATATTTTACGTATTTTTGAAATTTTAAATTTTTAGATCTAAAATGTCATCAATATATTCTTAAAGCATAGAAATTATTTTAAGTATGATTAAAATCATCTAAAATCCCACTTATACATCGATATAAATGACCGATTGTTGTAAGTCAAAAAAGTTCAAGGGAAACAAGGATGGTACTATGAAAAGAAATAAAACTTTATTAGGCATTATCAAAACCCTACAAATGCAGTTATTGGAGGAAAACTGTGATCATTTTTCCAGAAGTATGAAGAAATAAAAACACGGAAGAATATGTATTCGTAGGGGACAAGGAAATTAATACACGATGTTTTTAATGTGGAATTCATTGTATTCAGCTACGAGATGTAAATTTGAAAACACGTGTTCCATAACAGAGTGAAAAGTATTCAACTGGAATCTGTGGATCCGGTACATTATGAGTCCCTTCAGATTAGTTAAGTTCTTAACTCTACCACAAAACACAGTGTTTTTGGATAACCAGGAAACTAGAAGTACTGAAATTAACATAAAGTAATCGACATATTTAGACAGTTTTAAAATTGCGAGTAATAATCGTATCATTTTCTGAACATACTTTGCATCATAATCTTAATTTGTGTGCCAGTCAATGCATTAGAGTTACTGAATACGCAACACCCTCTATAAGAAGGATTATACCAAATTATTTCTTCTAACCAAACTCTCATTATATATATACATATATATATATATACATATATATATATACATATATATATATATATATATATACATATATATACATATATATATATATATATATATATATATATATATATATATATATATATATATATATATATGTATATATATATGTATATATATATATATATATATATATATATATATATATATATATATATATATATATATATATATATATATATATATATATATATATATATATATATATATATATATATATATATATATATATATATATATATATACATATATGTATGTATATATATATATATATATATATATATATATATATATATATATATATATATATATATATACATATATATATATATATATATATATATATATATATATATATATATATATATATATATATATATATATATATATATATATATATATATATATATATATATATATATATATATATATATATATATATATATATATATATATATATATATATATATATATATATATATATATATATATATATATATATATATACATATATATATATATATATATATACATATACACATATATATATATACATATATATATATATATATATATATATACATATATATATATATATATATACACATATACACATATATATATATATATATATATATATATATATATATATATACATATATATATATATATACATATATATATATATATATATATATATATATATATATATATATATATATATATATATATATATATATATATATATATATATATATATATATATATATATATATATATATATATATATATATATATATATATATATATATATATATATATATATATATATATATATATATATATATATATATATATATATATATATATATATATATATATATATATATATATATATATATATATATATATTTATATATATATATATATATATATGTATAAATTATTATCAAAATAATGGAAACACCCTTGAATGAAAGTGAGTATTTTTCAATGAGATTGGTAAGTATTAAGCGACTAGTATTTCTAAGAAAAGGAATGTATATATATTCTTAGTATATGGTTACTTTATTAAAATTCTTTAATTCTTGCACTTCTTCAAAAGCTTAAAATGCCAAACATCTCAATTTGCTCATATTTTAATATCTAAAAAGCGAACAACTGCAGCAAAATCTGATTGCCAAAGTCAGTTTGTATCTAGATTATCCATTATTGATGATCAGTTAGCAGGCACTTCATAAACAGAACGCTTACTAAAAGATCTGCAGTTCCGAAGTCATTTATCACAGTTATTAATGTCAAGCTTCATCTTCAATGATAACACACTCAGAAAAGCGGATTGATTTATAATTGGAGGAAAATATTATGGTCTGACTACTTGTGTAGTATGGCTTGACGAGTTCGTTTTTTTCTCTGCCACACAATGTGCACGCTTGTAAAGCAAGTGTACTCGCATATCATGGTGATTGCCTCTTTCTAACTGTAAAGCATTTTATAATGATATTGGCATTCATGCCGTAGTTTTCCTATAAAACCAATCATAACACTGAAATAAAAGGTCATAGAAGAGGAGTACTCAAAAAGAATTTTAGCTGCTCAGTTTCATGCTATGATGTAAATTTTGTTTGCTGTAGGCTATAAAATTTTTCGAACTGTTAATCCATGCAGCCCTACTTTTTCATTCATAATTTTATGAATGGGCAGTTGTAATTAAACATCTACCTCGGTCTGCGCAATCACTTGATATTTATGTCACTGCAGCGTTATGTTCTTTTAGAGAGTTCAATCTGGAATCAATATCCTTCACCGACATCTCCCCTATAAATTTTATAATACTTCTAAGAAGATTAATACGATATTCCTCTAAAAGCTACTCAGTACTTGTATAAATCAATTGGTAGATGAATCCATGGCAAAAATAATACTACACAATAATAATAAAGTGGTCTTTATAAATATAAGGTGGTTTCATTATTTTGATTAATCTCTAAATAAATGCGTATAGTGCATTTATTAATACTTTCTTTGGTTGCCGAATATCTTGCATGAACACTTTTAGACTAAAAACCAAATTTTTTTGTATATTATAAGAATTTGCATAATATGAGACATACATTATAAGACCATTTCCCTTCTAAAGAATGTATCTATTATTAGTTAAAGGAAAATTTTTTATCATTATTGTACAAGTAATTTTTTAACGTGATGCTTTTCTTTAATGTTTTTGCTGACGGAAACATATTTTTATTGACTAAATTCATAACTGAATTCTAATTTTATATAGAATTATTAAAATAAATCTAACAATAGTTAAAATTTCTTTTTACACTCAATTAACATTTTAGCAATTTATGTAATTCACAAAACTATATTAATTTTTCGTCAAATATGGTTCGTTTATTCGTACAAGACTTCTTCAGAAAAAGTTATCTCTTATTAATTATTCATTCATAAAAATGTCACCTACTTTTGCATTTCCTTTTGACATATATTTCAGCACAAATTAAAATCTGCATTCAGTTATCTCCAAAATTGTCCCTAAAATTGTTAAACTGACTGTTTTTGAATATCTTTAAAACTTAAAGACTGTGGCAGGTTGTTGGTATTTGTTGTAAAAAGGGATTTTTTTTCAATACTTACTAATGCATTTACGGAATTATCCAGAATCTCTAATTCATTATTAAAGAGTTTATGTATTTAAAATTTTATGTAAGAGCTTCTCTCAAAATAACTCATGATTGATTTACGACTCCAAGACCTGTCACTTTGTCAATGTTAAATGATTTATTAAAATTTTGTACAATACTACTTAAAATGTAATCCCATTTCTCTCAGGATCGAATTATGAACAACTTGAAGCAAGAAACGGTGTAAATATTTAAATATTTTTCATTTAACTCTTTTTGATTTTAATTAGCCATAATTGTATTAAATAAGAAATGCAATTAACTTAAATTTATGTAATATGGTTTTTAATTGATTTTTATACAATAAAAAGTTTTACTAAAATTATATTAAATAAGAGAGTTTGCATGTATTACAGATAAACATTTTCTTAATTAAATTCATAATTAGTTTGAAAATCTCCGGTTTTCCTCAGGGATAACAGTTTCTAACAATCATTTCAAGACTCCTTTTAACAGAAATTAAATCATGCTTTTCTTATCAGAAAGTTTAAGAAAATTGCATTAATTATAATAAAAATTATCAGGGTACGAATAAAAATTTGGTAGTTCATTTATTTTTAATTCCAATTAAAATAATACACTCATACTATTTTATACAATAATGAAATACCTTTTTTTGTTTATATCAAATTCTTTTTACGCTTCTGTAGCAATCAATCTTATGCTTAGCAGATGATAAAAAAATCATTCAATTAATATATCTTTTTTACATTTTGTAGCAAAAACACTCAAAAGTTTAAAAATAGCATGTATTTCACTACTATATTATTAATGCTATTTATGACATTAAATGACGTCAAAAAAACAAGATTTCAAAATAAAGTAAAAAATAGTTTTTAAAAATAAACTATTATAAAAATATGAAAAAATATGTAATTTTATTTAAATTTTAGAAACGAGTATCAGTTCAATTTATTTTTAAAAGAAATTTTTTTTTCCTTTTTTGATAACTATCAAGGTGCAGATATTCAGTTGTATTAATTATAAGGACTTACACAAACATTAAAACTAAGTTTAGAGTAATCAGTAAAACTAACTATTACTTGTATAATGTTTAATCTCATAATATATCAAGGTATATTTATTGATTTATGTAAGTATAACTATATTTATAAATATACTGTGTGTATTTTGGTGTTGACAAATTATGTGTTTTTGAGCAACATTTTTCCTTTTTTTCAGAAACAAAACTATACGCTTTTTTAAATTTTTGAAAATATAATTTTGTATAAGTTTAAATTAATTAAAAAAATTAATTTTTACTCGATTTTAAAATAATTTTTTGTCATTTCTGCTTGAGTATTATTTTTGATGGATAAAAAAATTCGTGTAAGAATAATTTTCAAATAGCTGCATAATTACCTACACATCAACTAGCTGAACAAACTAATTCAGTTAGCTTATAATTAATGCAACAGCAAATTGATATGTCAAATATTATAAACCTATCAATATAATACGGCATAAAATGTTTTATTTAAGCTAAATACGGCCTTAGGTTGTAAAAATAGCATCCAATCATTAGCTGCATCTGATACAGTAATAAGTTGTTGTTGCACCAGAGCATGTTTCCCTGCCCTGAAACACTGTAAAAAGTGTGTGAATAACTTGTAAAAAAATGCATGAATGAAAAAATATTTTTATTTGAGTTTTCAATAAATATTATCAATCATAAATTAACTATACTCTTATAAAATCAATTACAATTTTTGCATTCATTACATTAAATTCTGAATGCCGTAACATATAACGGACACTTATTCCACGAAAATATTTGTTCCTGATAAAAAGATATACATTTAAGTAAGTTCTAATAAAAGTTTAGCATTCCAATCTGACATTTTACAATTCCTACTATTAATTCTCACTCTTCCTATATATATTTTTATATCGTGTTCAAATTTTCAATCGGTTATAAAATATTTTTATTTATCCATTCAATTTATAAAAGATTTCTTTTTAATTTTTAGTGGATGGTACTTGATGTTACAGTATTGATGTACTTGATGTACAGATTTTTTCAAATATTAATTGATTAGTTAAATTTAATTAATACATTTTTTATGGGAGAAACAACTTTTTTCTCTCTGTCTTTCTCTCATATATTTACCAGGGTATAAATTTAAGAAAAAATTGTTTACTAGTTACAGCATAACCAAATGTACTTAAATGAAATCTATAGCCATTATTATTTGTAGCGAAGTTCAGTACTAGTACATTATCCCATTAGCTACTTTCGCCAAAAATATATGCAGATAAATAATGAAAATTTTTATTATTTGTATCAAAATAAAAAAAAAACAATTTTCTTACTTCAATTTCAAATTTCTAGTCATGAATTTAAAAGTTGGCTAATCTAAATTGAAAAAATATAAAATAAAAGTGCTGTGTCATTAAACTGTAATATTGGGTGATTTATTTTTTATAGAAATGTTTGTGTGTGTGACCAGATAATACACATGAATTACCAAAGTTTTTTTTTTCTAATTATATATCAGTTTAAAACTTATATCAATGATAAGAACAAAATTAAAAGAAAATTATAAAATTTTAACAAAAAAAAAATTATTTCAAATTTAAGAAAAAAACTTTTCTTAACTAAGACAGATTAGATGTTAAATTAAAATCAAAGTGAAATAAATATCAAGGTCAAGTATAAATAAAACAAATTCAAGAATAAAAATGTTTCTACTAATAAAACATTTTTATAAATTTTCTTTGTTTAAAATAAAATTAAATATAATAATTTTTCTTTGTTTACTCGAGTTGAAAATGACTCAGAAATTCTTTTTTTAATTTATTTATAAGAAGTTTACTTTTCAAAATATATGTAATTTACAAAAGACACGAGAGTATTAAATTTAAATTGTTTTATATTTGTAATAAATTTTTTACTTAAAATGTTTTAAAATCACTTTTTATTTTTGGAAGGATAACAAGAATTTATTGCAATATAGCTGCCATTTATATAAATATGATTTCCACAACATTTCAAGCTTTTTTTTTTAAATTTAGGCAAAGAAAAAACAATTTTTTTCCAAAACTTCCAATGTGATACTAAATGATACAAATTGGGCGTAAACGATACTTGCGCATTATGGTGTCAATATGATTCAATGTCCGAGATTTCTCCCTCGCAAAAACTCCCCGAATTTTTCTTTTTTCTTTTTTTACTTCTTTATCGAATACCTGGGGGAGAAGTTATTTCCTTCTCTGGTTTTGCCTCATATCTTTACGCATTTTCTCTCGACATAAGAGCTCTCTTCCTCGCAAAACATTCAAAACTTGTAGCTGCGGTGGAATGATACATTTTCTTTTATTCCAGTTAGAAAATATTATTCCTGTAGGAAAAAGTTTTTTTTTTTTCCAAAAAGAGTTCCTTACTTCAGGATGGCTTTTTTTTATAATGATTCTTCTACAAGGTAGTTTAACAATAGCAAATGGTCTTTTTCAGAAAGAATGCTTTGATTTATATACTTATTTACATATTAAATGATTAGTTCTGCTTATGGAATTTCTTATAGCACTTCAATTTTATTTTATGAATAAAATCCTATGTTGAGGTTGCATTTATTC